>APFE030186933.1:33571-50321 GCA_000404065.3 Pinus taeda | reverse complement strand
CCTCCCCACTATTTGCAAGGAATTGAATTCCAACACAGGATTATAATGTCTTCATAATTGCAAGCCTTCCTCTTTACATTGCAAAGTTTAAACAAACAATACAGAGTCTTATTGACGATCACCATGCCTTCAATATTATAGCTACATGTTCCATCATTATTCAAATTCATCAACCAAACACAATTACGACGAATGAAATGGGTTTCAAGCCTGTCGCGGGCCTAAGCCCATCTCCCACCAAACCCTTTGCAAAATGACTCCTTATAGAATTCTCGAACACTGGGATTCAGGCCCGCTTTCACCATGGTTGGCTTCAATTTCTCGGTGTCACTCCAAACCCTCCCCCAATCATTGTGATGAATATCGTCTAAGCCAAGGTTCCCAACCATGTAAATTTGAGACCATAGGAATGTGGTGCAGGTAAATTCTCAGTGCAAACACAAACAATTCCTCTAGCTTGAGAGATTAGGTCTAGCCACAAACAAAAAATCTATGGAAAACTTCCTTAACCTAGAATCAAATAAGAGGGCCTACCTCTTAGAACGCTATTTCACTTGGTGATGATCTTGCTTCCTTACTCCAACTACTTTCTATTTCCTTCCTTTGAATACCTGAAACAAGCAAACAAACAACAACAACAAATGTGATAGCATACAAATTGCATTCTCTACTTAACAGGTCAAGGAACAATAAGCCAACAAATTTAATATAACACTTCAATGTAGGAAATCAATCAACAATTGTATTCATATAAATTCAAAAAGAGATTACAACCAATGCCTTGACATTGTTGGTCTCCTCCAACATATCCAGTTTCCCACACTTCTGCTAGTATCTCATGGATTTCCCCAACAATGGAAGTTTTAAGGCCTCTTCCCTTCAGTGTCAAACCAAACCAAACACATTATTCTCCCTCAAACATAAACTAGAGAGCAACAAGCTATATATGTCTTGTTGATTATTCAAGCTCCAAAAATGCCAAGACTGAAAACTAATGAAGCTTGTAAAGGAGGAGTTTATATATCTTGGATAGAGGATAGATGGTTCCTCTTATCATGGGAGAAGGCTTAATCTCTTGGGTTAGTTCCATCCTAATAGGGGAAAGCAGCCCAAACTAACTTCCTTGGTTCCATCTAGCCCAACCCTTTACCAAAATTCTGTTACGAAGCTTCTAGACCTGGAAGCTTTGACTCCATATTTAAAAAACTTGCCAAAAGAGGATCAACGCGACTAAGAAAAGGCTCAGTAGCATCACACAATGCTAGTCCTAGTTTTAATTTTTGCAAATTTGCACGAGGAGAAAACTAGTCAGTAGAGTTGGTCTTGTAAACTGGGGTAAAAGGAAGATTCTTGGGAAATGATGCAAAAGGAAATCATTCTTCTCATGAAGAGGGACATCATGGGAGTTTCTTCATGATGGGAAAGCATGTAGGGTTCATTGTAGAGGTCCTCCAGGATCGTGGATGGGGAGTACAGGGAAAGTGACATAATGTTGTGTAACATATGCTCCCTAAAGCATGAAGGCCGAACTAGAGTGAGGGGTGAAATGTTGAAAATAATACTGAGAGGGGGGTGAATCAGTATTAGAAAGTCAATAATATTTCATTTCCATAATCAAATTCATATACGCTACTTTAGTTAATGTAACTTGCGTGTATATGCAACTGTATTTAAGGAAACTAGCATATATCCTGCAAACTTATGATTCAGTTAATTCATCATATGTTGATCTTTAATCAGTGCATCATAACCATATAAATAGTAACAAGGTACAGTAAAAATAGAACAGGCAATCACACACATGAACACAAGATATAAGGTGGAAACCCAATGTGGGTGAAAACCACCTGCTGCAATCGTCTCTATCTTCTTTCTAATAAGAAACTTCCTTTTACAATTTTTGTACTGGTGCAATCTTATACCAGTACATAGGCTTCTACCTGCAGAAGGCTACAACCTTCTCTTGTTCTCTAGCTCCTCCTGGAAGGGAGCTACAACCCCCTAGCTCTTGCACTAGCTGATATGTTTACTAGTACGTAGGTACCGGCCTACAAAAGGCTACAAACTTCTATTTTCTTCCAGGGAACATGTTTCATAAATTTTCAGACTGGATCCATCAATAACATCATTCAAACATCAAATATATGTGCATCAACCAATCTCCTTTGCACCAACCACAACTGAATCAATCAATCACTTTTGAGAATGTTGTAACTAGAATACAGTAACCAGAGCACAGTAACCAGAACTCTATACACTGCAACAGCAAAAAGAAGCAGCTAAAACATATTTTATGAGGTATATGCTACCTCCATGTGTCGAACCTGTGTGCATACACACTTTTCTCAAGGTGAACCTGCATACAAATCTAGAAATCAAATTTAAGATGTATACATCGTTTTGATATGCAAAACCAGCGTGTATACGTGCCTTTTCTAAAGTGAACATGCGTATAGATCTGTAAATGATGATTTAAACTTTACAACATTTCCATACATCAGTTATACCCAGATAATCATATTTACATATTACAACATGCGCTAGTTATTCAGAGAAAGATAAAATCACATAAAGATACTTCACTTCAATCCTTAAGATCTTGACCCAACATTAGATCTTATCCTTCATCAAGCGCTAAGGTTCATCCTTGGTTTAGATCCAACTATGCACCATAACCCAATAACATGTATTCTATATCTTGTTCTTCATTAGATATTCAATATTTGAGTGCACTTGCTTAATGATCTTCTCCTCCTTTTATAATCTTAGGCCTTACTCAATACCATGGACCAAAACCACTTAGGACCAATACCTTGGACCAAATACCTAGGGTCAACACTATGGACTACATAGCTTGGACCAATACCATGGATCAAAATACCATGGACCAAATACCACGGACCAAAACTTAGTTTTCCAACATGTACATGCCATTCCTTCTGTGAAAGTGCGTGTGTACGCTATACTCTCCTTTTGGTATTCTAACACGTGTGTACATGCGGCTTGGTCAATGGGGAACCTGCGTATACCTCTCTTTCTTCAATCTATGAGTCTGAACTATGATCTGTCATCTGAGTGAGTTTCCATTAAGGACAACACCTTGTGTTAGTGCCAAATCTGCGTCATAATTCCAACAATCTCCCCCCTTGGAATTGATGGCAACCCCAAGTCACTCTCCGCCTTTTTCATCAAGGGAAAATGGTTGTGCTCCCACTTAGTTCATGCGGATTTCTCTAATATACTGTAGTGTGTTGATTGAGCTCCATGCTCCCCCTGAATATAAGCAAGGTCTGCAAAAATATGTTCTAAAAGAAGAACATGACTCTATACATACATCATAAATGACCTTCCTATCACCAATGACTTATACATTCATCCATCTCCCAACCAAGTGGGGATATACCAATTTTTTATACATGTCAAACCAAGAACATTACATCATCCATCCCATGCATAGTGGGGTAACAAATAGGTCATTTCATGACCTTGACATTAAAAAATATATATACATGACATAGAGACCAAATATCTGAAACAAAATCATGATAGTCATCAACAACTATCATCAGCAGCATCTATCAATCAGCATCCAAACCAGCAACCATGATCTCCTCTTGAACATGTTCCACCTGAATAAAAAACAATTGTGAATTTGTACCAAGATCTTCTAAGATAATGCCAACAATGCATTATTAGAACTATATGCTTCCCCTGAACCTACGCCAAATGATCACTGTCAAACCCATATCAGACTCCTTTTATCTTGAGTCTGGCCCACTACTTTTCTTCAAACCAACATATAGCGATTGTATCCACAGAAACCGGTGTATGTACGCAGCTACGCTTCATGAAACTCGTGTATAGCCACTTTTCTCTGAAACAGATAAGTTTTAACAACAGGATGATGCATCAACTACTCCCAGCTTCTGTTCTTTGGAGGGGACATACTCCAATTTGACCTTTTGTTCAAGCACTTGTTCACGTAGAAAATGATATTTTATGGGTATTTTCTTGGTCTTGGAATGCATGACTGGATTCTTTGAAACACTGATGGCACTTGTATTATCACATAGAATGGAGATGGGTGGAGTACATGTGATCTGAATGTCTTACAAAGTTTGCATCATCCAAAGGAGTTGTGTGCAGCAAGATGCAACAGCCACATATTTTGCTTCAGTTGTAGATAATGCAATTGAACTTTGTTTCTTGCTGAACTAAGACACTAATCTACAACCGATATATAATGCACCACCACTAATGCTTTTTTTGTCATCAACGCTTCCTGCCCAATCTGCATCTGTATATGCGTGAAGTGTAAGATCTATATCTCTAGGATACCATAAACCAAAATTCTTTGTTCCTTGAAGATATTTGAAAATCCTTTTGACTGCCTAAAGGTGTGGTTCCTTTGGATTTACTTGGAATATTCCAACTATTCCCACTACATGCATGATGTCTGGTCGGGTACTTGCTAGATAAAGTAGACTGCCAATCATGGATCTGTAGGTTGGTTGATGTACTGCTATTGATTCGTCATTTGAGCTGAGACTGCATCCTGTTACCATTGGGGTACATACTGGTTTAGAATCATCCATGCCGTATTTTTTCAAGACCTGCTCGAGATATTTGGTCTATGACAAAAAAATACCATCTTTATTTTGTTGAACTTGTAGACCAAGAAAATACGTAAGCTCACCAAGCAGGGACATTTCAAATTTTCGCTACATTACCGAAGCAAAATTCTAACTCATGGATTTTTCATTGCTACCAAAAATGATATCATCAACATACACAACAAGTATTAGCAATTTATTATTTTCAATCTTTATATATAGATTGCTATCAGCCGATCCTTCTAAAAAACCTTGTTGATGGAGATATTTGTCAAGATGGTAATACCAGGCCCTTGGAGCTTGTTTTAGACCATAGAGATCATTTCTAAGTCTGGATACAAGTTTTTCATCATTTCCAAGAATGAATCCGTCTGGTTGCTCAATATATACTTCTTCTTCTAAGTCTCCATTAAGCAAGGCAGATTTTACATCCATTTAGTATACTTTGAATTTCTGAAAACTAGAAAGAGCAAGGAACATTCTTATGGCTTCAAGTCTAGCAACAGGTGCAAAGGTTTCTTCAAAATCTATACCTTCTTGTTGAGCATATCCTTTACAAACAAGTCTAGCCTTGTTTCTAATAACTTCTCCATTTTCATTCAGCTTGTTTTTGAATAACCATTTAGTTCCTATGATATTCTTATCATGAGGTCTAGGAATTAATTCTCAAGTATTATTCTTTTCAATTTACTCAAGTTCTTCATTCATGGCCTTGACCCAACATTCATCTTTGCATGCTTCATTTAAATTTTGAGGTTCGATGGAGGAAAGCAATGCTAGATAGCTTGAAGCTTCTATAATAGTTCTTCTTGTCTATACACCTGCCTCTTTTTGTCCCAAAATTTGAGTCTCTGTATAGTTTTTCTGAGCATACCTGGATGGAGAATTTTCTTCTATTGTTCTCTGTTCTTCCGGTGCTTCATTTCTTTCTTCTTCAGGATTGGTATGATTTGATGTGGGAAGATAATCCTCATCTTCTTCACAATCCTCGGTTTTTACTTGCTTTGGATTTTTGCATGCTTCATCAACCACAACATCAATACTTTCAATAATTTTCCCAAGTCTTTTATATAACTTTTATATCCTTTACTTTGGGAAGAGTAACCAAGGAGAATGCCTTCATCTACTCTGGGTTCAAACTTACCGAGCTTTTCATCAATCCTTTTGATGTAACATTTGCTTCCAAAAACTTTGAAGTATTTTACAGTAGGAGTCTTACAATACCAAAGTTCATGTGGAGTTTGAGTTCTTTTTACTCGAACATTTGCTTGGTTGAGAATAGTGATGGTAGCAAATGAAGCTTCACCCCAGAAGGTTGCAGGAGTTCCAGACTCATCTAGCATAGCACGAGCCATTTGTTGAACAGTTTTGTTCATCCTTTCTACCACTCCATTTTGTTAAGGATTCCTTACAGTGGAGAATTGCCTTTTTATTCCATGTTCTTCAAAAAAGTCAAAGAACTCATCTGAGGTAAATTCCCCTCCTCGATCAGATCTGAGGCATTTGATTTTGCGATCTGATTCATTTTCAATCAAAGCTTTGAAGGCTTTGA
Organism: Pinus taeda; assembly: GCA_000404065.3. Taxonomy (NCBI): domain Eukaryota; kingdom Viridiplantae; phylum Streptophyta; class Pinopsida; order Pinales; family Pinaceae; genus Pinus; species Pinus taeda. Next base: position 44,156 of record APFE030186933.1, on the reverse strand, counting down.
ATTTTTCAAATGCCTCATCTTTATGCTTTAGAAGTCCTATCGAACACATTCTGGAAAAATCATCAATGAACAATATAAAATATTCTTCTCCACAAGGTGACTTTTTCCTTGATGGTCCACATAAATCAGTATGAATAAGTTCAAGAGGCTTACTAGCTAATCCTTCTTTTTCAAGGAAGTCCACTCTGGTTTGCTTACCAAATTGACATGATTTGCATATTGCATTTTATGGGATGCTGATATCAGGAAGATCACGAACAGCCTGGAATCGACATTCTTTTCTTATTTGAGAGAAGCTTAGATGCCCCAATCTTCTGTGCCATAGCTAGTTCTCATCATTTTTGCATAGATAGCACTGTTGTTGTCCTCCCTTGAGTATGTATAAGTTATTTGAAGTTCTTATACCTTTGATCATGGTTTCTCCTATATCAAGCTCACAAACAACACATCCATTTGATCGAAATACTACTTCATTTCCTTGATCACACATTTGACTGGCACTCAACAGGTCATGCTTTAGACCATCAACATACATAACATTCCCATCTTTAACTTTTTCTTTTAAGAGAACAGAGCCTTTACCTTTTATGGTGGCAAGAGTGTCATTTCCAAATGAGACCTTCTTTTCCTTTTCTAAGGAATTATATGACTGAAGTTTTTCTTTATCACTTGTCATGTGCTTCGAGCATCCACTGTTGATGTACCACTGATTTTCTTGTCCTTCTGCATACAAGGGTATACCACATCTTTCTGTTTGATGTTCTTTCTTTCTCCATATTTTGGGATTTAATGAAGTTTTCTCCTTCTGAGATGTTTGCCGAAATTTACTCCTGCATTCAGATTCTTCATGACCAAAGTTGTTGCAAATAGATCATTCTATTTCATTTTCAAGAAGAGAAAAGTTATTGTAGGTCTATTTCATGATCCCCGTCACATTCCTTTGATTTCGTGCTTCTCTAGTCATTATGGTCTTGTAAGCAACACATTGATTAGCTTTGTGTCCAAAGTTATGACATGAAAAACATTGGCCATTAAAGAAGTTCCTACTATTATCAAATCTACTAACCTGGTGATTGTAGTTGCTATTGATATTCATTCTTGAAACAGATTGAGTATGATTTACCTAAGGTTGTTTGTAGCTTATGTTCATCCTTGAAGTAAATTGAGCCTGATTTACTTGGTGATTTGCTTTATGCCTTTGTTGTCGATTGTCAAACTGTTCACTGCTCTTTGTTGCATTAAGATAGATTTTAATGGAGGTTGATGGCTTATGTGCTTGGGATGCTTCTTCAGTATATCCAAGACCTGTCTTTATCAAAGGAGAATGCTGCACTTTGATAATTTCATTTAAGGTTTCTGATCCTTTAGCAAATCTAAGATTGAGAGCTTTTGTTTTCTCAATATCCTTTCTTAGACCCAGAATTTCACATTCTAGTTTTTCATTTTGTTTTTCTCTTTCAGCAAGTTGGAATGTCAGAGTATCTATAATCATATTCTTTTCTTCTAAATAGATTTTGAGTTTAGATATTTCTTCATAAAGGTCATCTTCATCTAAAGCATCCAAGAAATCATCATCTTCAAAAGCCATCAGAAGTCTATAGTCATTACTATTTTCATCTTCAACACTAATTGATAAACCATCACTATCTTCATGCGTATAGTATCTCTTCTTACTTACACTTTGTTTTCTATTCCATTTTGCTGATTCCTTACCTTTATCAAGCTTATCTTTATGAGGACATTTTGCAACATAATGACCGACTCTTCCAAAAGAAAAACATTTGAAAGGTAGTTTGCCTCTGAATCTTCTAGAACCCCGTTGAAGGTTCTTGACAAAGTTTGGTTCTTCCTCTCCTTATGAATTATGTCTTGATTCATTGAGTTCTTCTCTTCTTGAAGCTTTGAATGCAGCTTCTCTCATGTCTGATGGACCTCCTTTTCTCATTCCGAAAGCAGTGAAGATTTCGTGCAGCTGTGTCATAGTAACAGTCTGAAGATCCTGTTTTTCTTCTATGGCAGATACTTTTGATTCAAAATTAGTAGACAAGGATCTTAAAACATTTTCAACTAAAGTATCTTATTTTATCTCTTCACCCAAGTTCATCATGCACTTAATAATCTCATATATACGTAAGAAGTAACTAGCTATACTTTCATCATTGTGCATTTTGAGAGTTTCATATTGAATTCTGAGAGTTTGCAGTTTTGCACGTTTTACCTGATTGTCTCCTTCATAGCTTAGAATGATCTTGTCCCATAATTCTTTGGTGGTTTTGAGCTACATAACTTTGACAAATTCTAATCATGACACACTCCCCAATAATGTATTGGTAGCCTTGGCATTGGTTTCATATTGCTTTGTATCTATCATATTTGTAGGAATTGCTGATGGAAATGTATATCCTCCTTCCACGATTTCCCAGACATATGTTCCAAGAGATTGAAGATAGGTTGTGGTTCCTACCTTCCAATAAACGAAGTTTCTCCCATCAAAGATTGGTGGTCTAATGGATCCCTCTCTTTCGTAGTTACTCATGATGATAGATCTTCCTTCAAGCGATCAAGGTTATTCTGAAAGACTTGCTCTGATACCAATTGTTGGAAATAATTCTGAGAGGGGGGGTGAATCAGTATTAGCAAGTCAATAATATTTCATTTCCATAATCAGATTCATATACGCTACTTCAGTTAATGGAACTTGCGTGTATACGCAACTGTATTTAAGGCAACTAGCGTATATCCTGCAAACTTATGATTCAGTTAACTCATCATATGTTGATCTTTAATTAGTGCATGAAAACCATATAAATAGTAACCAGGTGCAGTACAAACAAAACAAACAATCACACACATGAACACAAGATATAAGGTGGAAACCCAATGTGGGTGAAACCCACCTGTTGCAATCATCTCTATCTTCTTTTTAATAAGAAACTTCTTTTTACAATTTTTATACTGGTGCGGTCTTATACCAGTATGCAGGCTTCTACCTATAGAAGGCTACAACCTTCTCTCATTCTCCAGGTTCTCTTGTACTAGCTGATATGTTTACTAGTATGTAGGTGTCAGCCTACAAAAGGCTATGGCCTTCTCTTTTCTTCCAAGGACCATGTTTCATTAATTTCAGATTGGATCCATTAATAACATCATTCTAACATCAAATATATCTGCATCAACCATTCTCCTTTGCACCAACCACAACTAAATCAATCAATCACTTTTCAAAATGTTGTAACAAGAATACAATAACCAAAGCATAGTAACCAGAACTCATAGCACTACAACAACAAACAAAAGTAGCTAAAACATATTTTATGAGGTATATGCTACTTCCATGTGTCGAACCTGTGTGCATACACACTTTTTTCAAGGCAAACCTGTGTACAGATCTGCAAATCAAATTTAAGATGTATACGCTATTTTGATATGCAAAACCAGCGTGTATACGCGCCTTTTCTAAAGTGAACCTGCGTACAGATCTATAAATGATGATTTAAACTTTACAACAATTCTAGACATCATTTATACCCAGATCATCATATTTACAGATTATAACATGCGCCAGTTATTCAGATAAATGATCAAACCACATAAAGATACTTCACTTCAAGCCTTAAGATCTTGACCCAACATTAGATCTTATCCTTCATCAAGCACTAAGGTTCATCCTTGATTCAAATCCAACTTTGCACCATAACCCAATAACCTGTATTCTAGATCTTGTTCTTCATCAAATATTCAATACTTGAGTGCACTTGCCTAATGATCTTCTCCTCCTTTTATAATCTTAGGCATTACTCAATACCATGGACCAAAACCACTTAGGAACAATACCTTGGACCAAATATCTGGGGTCAACACTGCGGACCAAATAACTTGGACCAATACCATGGACCAAATACCATGGACCAAAACTTAGTTTTCCAACATGTACGCGTCTTTCCTACTGTGAAATTTCCTGTGTATGCTATACGGTCCTTTTGGTCTGCTAACTCGCGTGTACACGCGGCTTGGTCAATGGGGAACCTACGTATACCTCTCTTTCTTCAATCTGTGATTCTGAACTGTGATCTATCATCTGAGTGAGTTGCCATCAAGGAAAACACCTGTGTCATAGTGCCAAATTTGTGTCATAATGCCAACATGAAATGCTTTACAAGTAGATGCGGGTAACCGGAGTTCATCGTCGGAAAACCTGCAAGAAAACATAGATACATATACATCACTAAAAACTCTGACAAATGATACATGAATAGTGGTATGGACCCATCCATCCAGAGAATGATCATATAAATGGATCCAAGGCATGGGTGCAACCATCCAAAAGAAAGGATCATAATGAAATCAAGGTATGGTCGCAGCCATCCAATAATGAGAAGGATCACATATAACAACTCATGGTATGGTTGCGGCCATCAATCTGAAAGAGACATGTATATCAACATCATCATGTCACATCACCTCACAACCTAGACTTGTGTAATCTGAGCCTAGGGTCTTGCGCTCCAAACGACCCAATCAAAGTACAAATTCTAACATGTGAAGGAACGCGTTGAAGTTGAACATGTTAGAAAGGCTCTTGAATACCGGTCAATGATGTGAACCGTCAAAAAGCATGAGAGAAACCACCAATAATGAAAATGGCTCTCAAAGTACTAGTAGCATGGTTCATAGAATGTGAATAAAGGAACTGAAGTCAAACACCTGTGAAATCGCCCAATCGAAAGCCAATGATGTGAACTTATCATTGAGTGTGAAGAAATTGCCATTAGGTCATGCAAGCTATAAGGTACTGAAAGGGAGTCTCTTGGCCAGCTTCCTAGATAATGAGCTGAAGTTGATAGGAAGTGACCATGTCGAAGAAGGGTCATGATGTGTCCCACATCATCGACACAAGACAAAGGGATGCAAATGATTTTAGATGATACAGAGAATCATGAGTAAGTGTAACTGTAGAGGGAATAACTCTTGAACATATCGGCGACATGACTTCGGAGTTTGGAAGCTTTTGGATCCATAGGATTGGTGGTCATGATAACATGGCAGAGATCAAATGGAAGGCAAAAATGAACCAGCCAACCTAAGAAGGTCAACAATTAAAAGGAGGATATCCCAACCCGACACAAAGCAGAAAGTGTCATGTTCAAGAGTGAGCTGCTGAAACAACTGATAGATTTTCCCATTTTTCCCCACCATTTCTGACAAGTACCCCAATTATTTGTTATCGTGAGCTTGAAGGGGATAGCATGTGATTGCACTGTAAGTTCATCCTTTGGACGAATCCAACCTAGTAAGATTAATGAGCCCTAGGAAGGAGAAGCTCATGTTCATCATGGTGATGAATCCAATTTCATTTAATGTTTTAACGAGTCTGACAAAGGTGTAACTCAGTATCATTTTCATATTTAGAGAGTTTGAAAAAGACACAGAAAAGAAAACTCCACATGCTCCCTTTTCGTACATTTGTGTCTCTCAAGCCCGAAAAGGTAGAAAATGATACTTGAGAGAATTACTTGACCATTTTAGTCAAGGAGTATCTTTTTCGTAAATAGTTTATCCCAGCCCGGAAAAGGGGTAAACATATACCAGGTAAACGAAGTTTTGAAACCTTTAACGAGTTCAAAATGACAAGAGCTCGACAATATTTATATGTTTAAAGAGTCAAAAAAGAGATTGAAAGCAAACCCCCCCATTTTTATTCTCTTTTACGAGACAAAAAGGGAAAAATACTCGGCAATATTTTCATTTGAGTTTTATGAGTCGAGAAAAGAGCTTAAACGTGACTCCAGTACCATCATCAGTAATCTGTCACCTGTCGCTACACAAAACGTAAATGCATTATCCAATTTCTGAGGAAAAATAGGTTAAAAAATACATTTGAAAACCTAACATTTTAATAAAAATGAATAAAAGGAGGAAAAAGTAACTATTTTTTACCATTTTACCGTTTTACCTTGATTGAAGAACTTTTCACCCATTTGTGCCCAGATTTTCAGGAGCAGATTTCGGGAGATCTGGGATGCCATTCGATGATCTGTCAGTTGCAGGTAAGAGCCAAGACCTTTAGCTCCATTTTCATGCTTACTTTTCATATTTTTAATTGTTTTTTGGATTTCTTGAGGATGTTTTAGCAAAAAAAAATCGTCCTCGGTCGACGCGATTTCCAAGCATGGAATCACATCGATCGGGGATTATTAAGACTGCCAAGCACGTCGACGCTGTGAACATAAAATTTTCAAGTTTTCCCCAAATTTCTTTGATTTAATCCAAGTTTCTCTAGCCAAGAATGATTATTGACTTGATTTTATGGTTTTTTCAGGGAAAACATCGTGAAAAATGGTTGATTGGAAGGAACGTGAGCATGAGGACATTGACACACAAGCAATGGAAGACCCAAATTTCTTGAATGCCCTAAGGAACTGTGAGCACCTAAAATTATTCCTCGCACCAGGTCTACGGGCTCAACCCGAATTGCTACGATACCTTATCAGTCTCTGGGATGTCAATCGGGAAGTTTTTATGATCCGGGACCAAGAACTGGAGTTGGAAACTTCCAACATTAACTTCATCATAAGACTATCTCGAAGAGGGGAACCTGTCAATCTATATGGGTCTAGGCCTATTGGGGCAAGTGTGAACATGTTACTCACAGAAAACTGCCCAGAAGCACTAAATAAAAAAGTGGAAAGATAGAGATCATGAGTGTTCAGGACCTTCTGCTGAAAGTGTTATTGTTCACCATCAATAGAGTGGTTGGGGCTCAAGCACATCATGAGTCAAACAAGTTGAAGTTTCAGTATGCTATCGATTGTACAGTGCCAACTATCCTCAATTGGGAGGAAGCCATGAAGGTAAACATGAAGCGCCAACTATCTAAATCCAAGCGGGAAACCTGAAGCAGTTATGCTATGGTTTTGTTCTAGTGACCTTCTTTCTGGAGTGGGCCCCGCTATTTCACTACCATCTTGCTGAGGTGGAACTGCCAGTGCCATGAGACCCATGGATGGTCCATTGGAGTGCATTGATTCCAAGGATTACGGGGGCCAACAGATTTCCCATAAACCCACCTTCTTCTTGTGGCTACAATGTCAACTGATCATTGTAGAGGATTGGCGTTATTGCAGTATCGACTTTCGGTGTGATCTAGATATGTCACTCCCAAAGGGGGAAGATTATGACGATGGAAGTAAAAACAAACAATTTTAATTTTTTATTTTTTATTTTTTTTGAAATACATGCATTCTTGACTTTTTGATTTTGTAAATGTAGATGTGGGACCAAAGCATCCTGCCGGGATGTCCCGATTACTAGGCATGTTGCTCATCAATTTGATATCTCTCCTTATCAAGAAGGAAGCAATAATGAGGAGGAGATCATGCAAACCTCGAGGGATTGACCCATGGTATCGCAGAGTATGCCAGGTTGGGTGACATCCCACGCCAGTATCAGAGGCACACAGTGGGGGTATCAGACTAGATCTGCCAATTACTAACTCGTGTATTTCGAGAAGTTACATGCTACAATGAGCACCATGCCAAGTAGTTCATAGGTATAGCATTCCACATTTTTGAGGTCTGCAATCCACGGATGTATAACCATAGATCTATTTGAACACACATATTATTTTTGGGGTTTTTATGTGTTTTTTGGAGTTATATCTATATAATATATTATATAATATTATATATATATATATATATATATATATATATTATATATATATATATATTTCCTTACTTACTATGGTACACATGTTTTGTTTTTTTATTTTCACATGTTTCGCAAATGTCTATCCAACACATAATTAGCTAATGCATCTGTCAATGTATCATATGCCTAAGAATATGATGATATGTAATGTAATCAAAATTTCTCTCCAATGGACGAATATGCAAATACATTCTCAATATATCTGAGGGTTTCTGACAGAATATTGCTTGTTGAGTTGAAGAACAACAAGTTTTGAATTAAGGTTGACAACCAATTCCGAGATGTCAAGAGCGATAGCTTCTGACAACAATTCGATAACTATGTTATACTCAACAATGTTATTAGTTGTTTCCCGGATGCGGGTGAAGGCACGTCTCAGATGGAAGAGACACATGCATAGCATGTGCTGCCCCGTGCCAAAGACAAGAGGCTATGGTCATAAGCCGTCGAGAATTAAGGTGGGAAGGCCGGCATTCAATGCAGAGCAGAGGAACAGCAGGGAAGTTCAGAAAGCCATTAAGGCGGGCTCGAACCGAGGCATCAAAATGCTTATTCATACGCAGGATGGCGGAGTGCAATTTCATCACAAAGCTGAGCAAAGATTTCTGCAGGGTCAGGGGAAATTGGATTGGGGGGACATTCGACGCTCATGCAGAGCCTAGTCTGGGGAGAACGACTGCAACTTTAGCAGTTGGTGGTACTCCGCGCGGAAACGAAGGCATAATTCACCTGGTGTTTGCGCTTCTGAGGCAATTCAGCCTTCGAATTCTCCCACAGGGCACCGCGGGGTCATCATTCAGTTGGCAGAGGTCTTGGAACAGGGCAAACGTGGTGATAGCTCAATGGCAAGGATTCGAGAGCAGCAGCCGAGCAGGAGGGGTCCAGGAAGAGGATCATCCTCTCGACGCCCAGCAGCAGAGGAGCATCATCATTGTTGCTGTTGCTACTGCCATCGGAGGGCGAAAGCAACACCATTGCAGGCTAGACAGTTCTTGGAGGTTGGTAGTGCGAGTGCGGGAGAGACGGGGCTTCCGGCCTTTGGCTCTGTCATGTTCTCCTTGGGTAGCACATCGGAGAACGCAGGCATCAATGCCCACATCTCAATCTTGTTTACCAAGTCGCCTGAAGAAGTGGAAGACCCGGTTGCGCCACCACCAATGCCACCAGGAGGAGAGGAAGTGGACGCAACAGCTGCGCAACCATTGTTGGAAGCTGACGGCAAGGGGAAGGAACCCGTGCAAGCTCCCTCGCCATCATTGGGGCCAGCTCCTCCGGGCTTCACCGAGGAGAAGTGGAGGGCGATGTGGGAAGGCGTCGAAGAAGGCCATGGCTGGGCACACGTCGTGGAGGACAAAAGCCTATGTGAGGAGGCTGAGGCACATCTTGCAGACCACCGTCCACCCTCCGCCCATTCCCAGGATTGAAGCAACACCGGGTAATTTAATTTTGCATTTTGGTTATGATGTCAGGCAGCAAACATCTCTGCCTCTGTCTTGTTCATATCAGAATGGTCTTTGGTCAATCCCCTTCTTGGTTGAGTTCATGTTGGATCAGATTTGGCTGTCTGATAGCCATTATCTTCAGTCAATTTTAGTAAGGTGCCCCTGCGTGGGCAGTAATGTGTTTATTTTGGGTAATGTTGCACCTTAACGCTTTAGTTTTTTTGTCTGTCGGGCCTCCATGGAGAGATGATGTTAATTTTGAAAAGGGTTATGGGAATTTAGCTGATGCTGCCCCTGCGAGGGAGCCTTTGAATGTTGGGAATTTTGTAGACACAGCCCCGCATGGGAGCTTTTCATGCTCAGAAATCCAGGGCGCAACTGCTGGCCCTGAACGGCATGCTTCACTGATTGTAACAGTTTCCATGTACATATAATACAATAGTCTAGATAGTCTTTTACCGAGAAAAAAAAAAAACAATGTTATTAGTTGTTTGACCTAGACAAATAACTTGAATATCAATCAACTCACCATGGGGATCATAAATGGCCCATGCCACAGATGATAAATTGTGGGTACTACAGCAACCACCATCACTGAAACCAATGTGAGGAGACATCGACAGCTGCAAAGCAAGTAGAAACATAATAAGCAGGAAAGCTGCTTGCAAAACAACACACCAAAACACACTGTACAAAACTGAATAACACACTATTGTACAAAAGTAGCCATGCAAGATGACCTAGGCCTAGTACTTTTCCATTATGGGGCTTGTCTAAGGGATTTCCCTCATAATCAATCAACTCATAGGCCCCTTTCTATAACACACATTTAACAATGTAGGGCCTATGTGTTACACAAACTTTTGTCACTGTCCTTGTACTCCCCATTTATGATCCTGGAGGACCTCTACAATGCACCTGACATGCTTTCCCATCATGAAGAAACTCCCAATATGTCCCTCTTAATGAGCAAAATAATTCCCCTTTGCATCATTTCCCAATAATCTTCCTTCTATCCCAGTTTACATGATCATCATGTCTGCATAGAGGAGGCCAAAGTCATTGCCAGGGTGGATCGGTTTCATCATCGCAAGTTAAGGGAAGCTATTGAAATTGAGCGAAGACCCATCAATCTCAGCAGAGATAATGGGTGGAAGGTAAGTAGAAGTTGGATCCTTGCGCTGTCGTCTTAGGGTTTCTTCCTCCCCCCTCTGTTCATCCTGGGTGCTTTCTTTGGGTGGGCGTAGTTTTGTCCTTGCGAGTTTGTTATCTCATATCGCTGGCAGCATTGTGTTCTTCCCTAGTTCTTCGTGTCCTCCGGTCTCTTTTTATGATTAGCCTCTTCTTAAGCATTATCTCATTTTATGTAGAATTTATCTCTGATAAAGGTCCAGTTCTTGTTGTAGGTGTTTGATTCTTTAGGTTATTATTAT
>APFE030186933.1:0-30837 GCA_000404065.3 Pinus taeda | reverse complement strand
GAAGAGAGAGAAAGGTTATTATACTGAGATTTCCCCCTGATCAGGTCTAAAGACCCTTGTGCCTTCTGCACTTCCCCCATTTGTACAGGAAACCCTTGTTTCCTTGTGACTTGATGTTCATCCCTTAGTTATGGCATCTTGGAGTGAGTATTGGAAGGAGATATGCTAGAGGCTTGAGGCGAGAGGGATCCAGAAGGAGGCTGAGATTTGAGCCTGCAGAGGTTGCTCAGGTGATATTACTCTTTTTTGTACTTTCTATTTGTCTAATAAAGAAACACGTCTTGATCCCCGATATGCTTCTTCTTTATGTTAATGATGTTCATGTTTGAATTTCATGTATGAATGGATGTCTAAAAGTTTATAACTAACTCCTTTCTTGTATAACATAAAGATGATTTTTGTATAAATCTTTGTCTGTATACTGTTGCATTCTTTGGAATTGTTGGTGTTGCAGGGCAAAGGAGCGAAAGGGGCGTGAAGAAGGGTTTGGACCCTTGAGGAACTACCTGAACGTAGGACCAGAGGTACGTCCTTCTTACCTTAGAATTAGCTTTTGCTAGCATAATGGTTGTGTATGTGCATGTTTCTTTGTTCAAAAAACTTTCAGTCTGCTAGGGTTCCACCCAAAATCCCTAGGGGATAAAATCCCTCAACAATAGCCAGTGTGTCTTATCCTCCTAATTTCTATCTCTCAGTTTGTTTTGACTATGTTCTCCCTGGCTGGAAAGCTCTTTTAGCTTGATTTGTATGATTGGTTGATTTGCATTTCCTTCACTTGGTTTCTTGAGTTCTTTGATGGTGTATAACCCTAGGGCATCTACATTGTTACCCATTCACTTTTTTGCCTACTCAAAAAGTCAAGTCGATAGTCAAATTTGCTCCTTGAATTTCATTTTATTAGTCCTTTTGTTTCTTTGATTTCCACTTAACAAGTTTGAAAAGTTATAAGGAGAGCTTCAGCGTAAATCACATAAGAAAGATTTCTGCCAACGCGTTTCGAACCAACCAATGTGGTTCATCATCAGGACAAGTTGAAAATACAGATCTAGCTCAGCGATTGAAAAGTTTTGTTTAGTGGTTGAGCGTCTCTTTTTTGGCATAGATCACATTGCTCGTCTTGTTTCTGGTTCAATATTTACTTCATTATTTTTTAAAGGAATTCTCTTTTGTGATTGCTTGTGATTGCTTGTGATTGATTGTATTGTGAATGTTTCATTGAACTGTTAAGTGTTTGTGAAAGATTCATTCCTCCATTTCATTGAAAAATACATAATTCTAGTTTGTTGAATCAATATGTTACGTTAGTTAGCATCATTGAAGGCTAGAATTGAATTGTCGCTTGCATTGGAAAAGAGATGAATTCTATTTACTAGTGAAAGGGCTACTTGAAGTGCATTTGATAGGAAAGTTAGGAATTGGAAAGATTTTTTCATCATTTTTGTTTTCAAAAGGCGAAATAGTAAAAAATAATTTTTCTTTCAATTGCTTGTCTTGTTGCATTTGAGTGTGTTTTCTACTCTCATTAGTGTAGACAATTCGTCGAATTGAAAGGTTCTTGTCTCATTTAGCTGCATATAGGTGCTTTTTAGTCGCATTTATAAGGCCTGAAAAGTGAGACATAATTTCAAGATAAACTCTAAAATGTACTCAATTAACCTAAGGTGCATTTGAAATCTAATGATCACATCTTAGAAGGTCTAGGCTAGAGACGTGTTTCGGCGTCTTAAAACCTAGCAACTGTAGTTTGCTTCAGCACTAGTATGGACTTGTGCTCCCCGTATCGTCGAGTATATAAAGGGAGACCCCACTAGGTTGCAATTCTTTATCCATAGGAAGCCAAGTCTATCGCCTTGTAAACATGACACTTCGAACACAACATTCGGGGAGATTGTTTGCCCATACTTCTCGGTTCGCTGAGAGGTATTTTGCAAATCATGGTTACCTAGTAATCCTTTTTACCTAGATCATCTTGAGTAGTCATTTTGATCTTTTTGACTCCCTAAATATAAAATATCACCCGAGCGCTTGTCCTTTCGAGCTTGTTTCAAACTGAAAGTGATAGAGTCACCTTCATTTCTTTCTCAACTCTTAAAACATGAAAGAGCACCAGTTTTTTTTTGCGTCTTAAAAAAAAGTGTTTCCCGTGATCTTATAACATCCACGTTAGTCTTTTTTAGACCATATCATGAGCATACCTTTAAATACAATTTAAATCCCTTGAAATCAATCTCTCTTTTGGTTCTTTAAGACAAGATCATTGTGGTTGAACCAACTAGTTCGCCTAGTTCCTCTTCCTCTCCTCTATTTGAAATATTGTTTGAGGAGCCTTTCCCTAAATTTCCACAATCACTTGAGGACCAAGGTGTTGAGCTTGGAATTGTTCTAAATATTCAACCTTTTTCATCTCATCCTCCCCCTTTAGATACTTGGTCACTTTCTGACATTGGCCCAGAATCTTTGAATAACCCTATCCAAACTCCCAAGAGACTGCCGACTTCTGAAGGTCAGCTTGGAATGGTTATTTATCATTCAAATCCTTTGTTCAATCCTATTGTGATATCACCATAGCGTCTGTACAGTCGATACGATCAGTAGGGTCTTCCTTTGGAATTATCCCCTCGAACATCTTCGGTAGTTCGTTGTCGTCTATTTTCACCCATGGAATCAGAAGGAAAAATCCTAGTCTCCTCTCTGGGTCTCTCGGAGGTTTCAACTCTGCGCACAGTCGAGGAGTAGGAGTATCATTTCCCTCCTAAAGGTTTCCCTTACATGGGAAGCATTCTAACTAGTGTTTATCCTGAGTTACCGAATAATTATGTGACTTTAGCTCGGTTGGTTTTAGGCATGCATACTGCTTCATCATTGTATCACAACCCTATTTGGGCATCTGGCACTATGCCTACCATAGGTCCATTCATTCAATACCCAACCTCCCAACAGACGGTGATTTCAACAGTTAATTTAACCCCGATGCAACCCACCATTCCCAATCCTCTTGCTTCATCAGTCCAAGTGACCCATCCAGTTCAACCAGCGATCTCGATTCATGTCGCTGTCAGTTCTTCAATCCCTCTAGTAAGTGGATAGGATGTTCCACCTCCTGGGGGGTGGAGTCTGAATTTTTCTATGATGCCTTGCACAACCAATGTGAGTGGCTCACAACCTCACATGGTTAGGATGAACCAACCCTCTTCAGGTGCCATTTCAAATCCTACAGGTTCTGCTAGATCAAGTAATGTCTAGTACTAATAGCCCAATGTTGGTCTGTCTGGGTCAAGTCATGTCCAGTATCAACAGCTCAATGTTGGTTCGTCTGGGTCAAGTCATGTCTAGTACCAACAACCCAATGTTGGTTCATCTGGGTCAAGTCACGTCTAGTCTCAGTAGCCCAATATGGCTCAAGTTTAGTACCAACCTCCTTATGTTCCATATGGTTCATAAGCAATGTCTAATCCATCATACATCCCTCATCCTAGACCTTATGTCCAACCTAGTCCATTCACCACACCCGATGGGTATGGCCAGATACAGTTCAGGAACTTTCAAGTTGTCATTTTGGGTACTATTCAAGTACCTTTGTAGAAGCAAGGAAAAATTCTGTAGCAGCAAGGGCAACCTTCGTTGCAGCAAGGGACATCCATGTAGTAGAAAGGACAACCATCGTTGTAGCAGGGGCCATCCATGCAGTAGCAAGGGCAACCTCACCAAGGCCAGATCATGTCGCAGCAAGGACAACTACAACAATCGCAAGGGAAACCCTCGCAAACCATGCAACATCAAATGCAGTATGCACCGCAATCCTCCCAGCCTGTGCCTTCGTAAGGTCAACCTCTGCAGCCGTAGGGATAGCCTTTATAGCCATGAGGTCAACCCTTGTAGCCACAAGGTTAACCCAGGCAGCGGCAACCCTTATACTCATATCAATGGGGCCAACCATTGCAAGGGCAGGGTCAGGGTAAAGTTCTACAGCAACAGGCGCAGAATCCTTATGTCTAAGGGCAATAGGTTCACCCTCCTTTTGTCCAAGGACAGCAAGTCCAAAATCCTTATGTCCAAGGACGACAAGTGCATAATCCTTACATCCAAGGGCAGCAGGTCTAAAACCCATTCGTTCAGGGGCAGCAGGTCCAAAACCCTTATGCTCAGGGACATCTAGTGAAAAATCCATATGTCCAAGGCTAGCAAGCGCAACAGCCTTTTAACTAGTATTTTTCTTATCAACATCCTCCGTCTGGAAAGTTTAAAGGCTTTCAAAGTCAGATCCTCCCAATGGGCAAGGTAACCTATAGTGGGGGAAAAATCAAATACCTTATGGACAAAACCCTCCACTTTGGGGACAAAATCCTTACCAGCATCTATCCCCGCCAGTTGAGCCCCCTTATTGACCTCAAATTCCTTTCAATACTCAATTTCCATTCTTGGCTACATTGGAATTTCCATATTTGTCTAGACTCATGAATGACCTCATTCTTTATTCGCCATACTAGCCTCCATTTTCATCCAAGATTCCAAGCAATTGTCCAAAGTTTCAAGGAAAAGCGAAAGAGGACCCTCAAGCCCACATGATGACATATCACCTCTGGTGCTCCTCGAATTCCTAGGTTGATGATTCCATTCGTCTTCATCTTCCAATGAACTCTTACAGGGGCTACAGCCAAATGGTATATTGAGCTACCTCGAAATACCTATCATGACTTTAACACTCTCGCCATGGCCATTCTCACACACTTCCAACTGTCGATTCGCTATGAAACTGGCACCCATTTGTTAACGTCACTCAAGCAAGACACCGCGACTCACATCTTCAGTCACATCCATGAACGGAGATGTAGGCACTGTCTGATTAAGTTTGAAAGTGTTGATCAGTTGTTGAACAAGTGGTTCACCAAATCATTTGTCAACAAAATTGTTGAGGACATTTCTATGGTGGATGTGTCACTAAGGAACAAGCCATCGCACATGCCCAGTATCTAGACCTTGTATATTCACAGTCTGGCACGTTATATGATGTGTTACTCGATGCACCCAGACCATTGTTTGATCTAATGACATCTAAGTCTCCTGCTACCCCTCCTGTTGATGGAGTAATTGGTTCAGTGACTCAGACCCATGCAAAATCTTCTTCCAAATAGAAGTCAGTCTCCAACACTGCTCCCAATGATTCCTCTCGCCATGCATACGGCCCTGGTAAAACCTCAAAGGTTCACATTTTCTAGTCTACTGCAACGGATAAATCCTGTAAAGGTAAGAAGAAAGGCAAAGGAAAGGGTAAAGTCGATGCCCCAAAATAGGGTCCTCCTGAACCATCTATTAGTGATGATTCCCAATGGAAACCTAAGTATCCATGCCTCATTTGTGAGGGGGATCACTATCCTAAGGATTGTCCCAGACGGTCTAAAGTTAGTCATTTTCTAAAAGGGACCCCAGCCGTCCTGAAAGAGCCCTTTCCATTCGAGCAGACTCAAATGGTAGACCAGCCTCAGTCATCTGCTTCCTCGGGTTCACAAGTGTTCATGATGAGTACCCCAATCAACGTGGCTACCAGGCCAAAAGATTATCAAACTCCTAACCCATCGATAGGGAAAGAAAAAGAAGGTACCCCTTCTTCTTCCACCCCATATAGTTTTGATCCCCTCCATATAGAGTGACCTAATCCTGATTCTGCCATTCGACCACCTTCTCAAGGTGTGCTTCGAAATTCCTCGTACAATCCCAATGCTCGAGCCGCTCAACATTATAACATTATTGAATATTTGGTTCAAGCGCCATCAGCTATTTCTGCTCTTGAGGTCCTTCAAAGCTATCCTGCTCAGTGGAAATCGTTACTGTCAGCTATTGGGGGTATTGATCTAGATGACTCTAATCTCATCTGTTTTGACCTGGAAAACCATGTTCTGCATTTACCTCATCATATTTCCTTTCTCATTTAGGTAATCATAAATGAGAAAACCATTCATAAGACTATCATTGATGAAGGTGATTCTACCTGCACCATGTCTGTCGCTTGTTGGAAGGAAATTGGTTCTCCTACTCTGAACCAGTTCCCTCACACTCTAGAAGCTTTTGACAGGCGTAATTTGTGACCATTCAATGTCCTTCTCAACCTTGCCATTACATTGGAGGGAAAGACGATACATTTTGAGGTAGATATCGTTGATGCTAATCTTAACTACCATATTCAACTCAGACAGAGCTGGACCCATGCCATGCATTCCGTAGCCTCCTCCCTCTTCTACATGATTTGCTTTCCCCATTAAGGGAAGATAGTCACAGTCGACGAACTATCCTTATTTGCCTCTTCCTCCTCGGATGATAATGTTCTGTATGTCAAGCACACTGGTGCTCCTTATGAGAGTGTGGGTGCAGGACTGTTCAAAGATCCTACCTTGATGGGCATATTTCCACTCCCACCACCTCATGTTGCCTCAGTCAACATGATTTCAATCAAGTCTAATCCTTGGGTCATTCCTTTGCTGGATCTTGTTGATATATGGGGTGAGGTTATGCCATTAAGTCCTGCTGAAATTGATTATGTAGATATTTTTTTGGTTTCACCTTCACTATACTTTTATCATCCTATTACGAAAACATCTCTCGATGCATATTCTCAATCCCCATGGCTTGGTTCTTCGAAATCTCCCAATCCTTTAGCCAAGACTTTTCTTTCTGACGAGAGTATCATGGAAGTAATGTATCTGGAGGAAGTACCTTGGAACGACACTCATCATCGATCCTCGTTCCTACCTAGCCCAACGGTCATGTCCATGTGTTTTGAGAAGTTCTCTTCTCCGCTGCTTATTGACATGTCAGTTTCTCCTGCCATTGTCAAGATCTTTCAACTGAGGGTGCCTTTATCTCTTCATGGATTAAGGTTTTTTCTCCCTCCCCAAGCTTTTCCCAAGTGCCCATTATTTCAATGGGATTGTCATCTGACTTGTAACCCTCCCTCACCGAGGGGGAATGGGGGCAAAGCATTATATGAGTTCTACTCTATTATTTGGCCAAGTCGATACTTACTCATCTTGTCAAAGGTAAAACTCCATTTTTCATCTGTGTTGATTGATTACCCAAGTACGAGCATCGAATCTCTCAAAAAGTACTAGGCTTAGGTCATATTTCATGGTTACTTTTATACAATAGTGTGTTATTCATTTTTGTATAGTGTCGTTTGGTATGTTATTTTGCAAACAACTTTCCTGCTTATTATGTTTTTTCCTGCTTTGCAGATGTCGATGTCTCACATCGGTTTCATTGATGGTGCTTGTCATAGTACCTAGAATCTATCATCCGTGGCACGGGCCATTTAAGACACCCATGGTGATTTTATTGATCTTCAAGGTATATGTCTAGGTCGCACAACTAATAACATCACCGAGTATAGTGCAGTTATCGAATTGTTGTCAGAAGCTATCGCTTTTGACATCCAGGAATTGGTTGTCAACCTTGATTCACAGCTTGTTGTTCCTCAACTTAACAGGCAATATTCTATCAGAAACCCTCAGATATTGAGAATGTATCTACGTATTTGTCTATAAGAGAGAAATTTTGATTACATTACATATCATCATATTCCTAGACACATGAATATATTAATAGATGCGTTAGCTAATTATGTGTTGGATAGACATTTGTGAAACATGTAAAAACTAAAAAACAAAAACATTTCTACCATAGTAGGAAAGGAAGTAAAGCATATATATATATATGTGTGTGTGTGTGTGTGTGTGTGTGTGTGTGTGTGTCTGGTAATGTTTGTCATACATCAAAACCTCAAAAAATAATGTGTGTTCAAAATACATCAGTGGCTCACATGCCTTATACACCCATGGCTCGTAGGCCTCAAAAATGTGGAATAATAAACCTATGCACTAAACAACATGATGCTCATGATAGCATGTAACTGCTTGAACTACACGAGTTAGCAGTCGGCAGATCCGATCTGACACCCCCATCATATGCCTCTGGTGTTGGCATGGGACATCACCCATCCATGCATACTCTGGGATCCCATGGGTCAAACCCTCGAGATTCCATGCAATCTCCTCCTCATTGTCACTTCCCTCCTAATAAGGAGTGACATCAAACTACCGAGTGACGTGCCTGGTAATCGTGGACATCCCAACAGGGCATTCTTTTCCAACATCTGCATTCATAAAATCAAAATTTCTTGAACACATATATCTCAAAAACAATAAAAAAATCAAAAAATTAAAGATTGTTTGTTTTTTACCTCCATCATCAAAATCTTCTCCCTCTGGGAGTGGCATATCCAAATCTCCATGGAAGTTGGTATGTTGTAAGGCCAATTCTCCACTATGATCATTTGTCATCGTAGCCAAGAGAAAAAGGAAAGCTTATAGGACATTTGTTAGTCTCTCGTAACCCTGGGCATCAACTCGCTCCAATGTAGCATATTTGGGTCTCGTGGCATCGGCGGATCCACCTCAGTCAGTTGGTATTAGAAAAGCGGAACCCGCTCCAGGAAGAAGGTCACTAGCACAAACCCGAAGCAAAACTGCTTCAGGTTTCCCACCTTAGCTTTTGATAGCTGGCGCTTCATGTTGATTTTGATATCTTCCACCTAGTAAAAGATAGTGGGAATTGTGCAGTCGATAGTGTACTGAAACTTTGACTTGTTGGTCTCATACAGTGCTTGGGACCCAACCACTCTATTGATGGTCAATACTAGCACTCTCAACACAAGATCCCAAACAATCATAATCTCGATCTTGCCACTTTTGGATTTGAGAGCTTCTAGGCAATGTACGACAAGTAGCATGGTAACACTTGCCCCGATCGGCCTTGACCCATATAGATTGACTGTTCCTCTCTTCGGGACAGTCCTGTGATGAAATAAATGTCTGAAGTTTACAACTCCAACTCTTGGTCACCGATGATGAAAATTTCTCGATTCACGTCCTAGATACTGATCAAGTACCATAGAAACTCGAGTTGGGCCGATAGACCTGGTGCAAGAAAGAATTTGAGGAGCCTATTAGCACAATTCTAGGCTAAGTCAAGAGTAGGTTTTGAAATTTTTTGTTTTTAGGATTAATTTTGTAAATTTCAAAAAAAAAAAAATGCTACTAGAATTTCCATTAGCGCTCGTTTTTCTCGTTCAGAAAGTCTCCCCTTTTTTCATACAGTCCTTCCATTTTTATGTTATTTCTTGTTTTTTTTTTTTCACGCTGCTGGAATTTCTGGTAGCGTTTCCCATTTTAAAAATAAATTCAAAAAACACAACCGTTTCTAATTACCCACATTTCATGTGAGTGAAATATCAAATCCAAGTCATGAGATTTCGTAATTGGATAGGTCATGAACTCCAAGTCAATTCAAGTGCTAGTCATTAATCGTTTTGGTTGATCATGTTTGCTAGGTGTCAGCCATAGCTATATCCAACCATTTTCTACCCCAGTCGGGTTTCCCAAAGCCTATAGTGTGTTTGCAGTGTCAGTTTCAGCCAGATATCTAAATTCCAATAGCTGTTCTTTCTGTTCTGCATAATACGCTACCAGAATTTCTGGTAGCATCTAAATTAATGTAGGCAAGTTTCCCGTTTTGCAAGATTCCCATACAACCACTTGTAGCAAATCAGTCGGACTCTCCAAGGCAACTTGAATTCATCATTAAAACAACATGTTGTCTATCATTACATGAAATCTTATGTAATCAGGAAGGATTATATGCATAGGATATTGAACCATGGCTTCATCTCAAATATTCGAAAGTGAAAGAAATGTCACCATTTCAAATTTATGAAGAATAGCTAAGGAGACACTATTAAAGGATTTAAAGAACATATCCCAAATTTTCAAGCAACCTAACTCAAGATAGTTGCAACAGTTGTTGGGTAAGGATTCAAACACCTTGACACCTATTCTTCACAATTAGCAAGCAAATATTCTATGGCACCAAAGTATAAGAAAGGTGGAAAGCTCAAGAGAATTGAACCCCAAGGAGTTGAGTTAGTCATTGCTAATCTGAAAGGTAAGAAGGTTGTTTATTCAGGAAGGCTGGTATCCACTCTGCACGAGGTTAGGAGACTCACATCAAGGAATAGCCCATGCATTTGCTCAGAGTTTCAATGGATAGGAAGCTGTCATTTTTGGTTTTCAGTTGCAGGTTTCAGAACAATCTATTGCAAAGGCTTTTAGCCTTCCCTGGGAAGGAGAAAAGTGGTTCAAAGGACAGCTTATCATAGGAGGAGATCTCAATGCTTATATCAGAGATGAATAACGAAATCCCAGCTGGGCCAAAGGAATTCCCAACAGTTATCTGAACAAAGAATGGGAAGAAATGGTCAAGCTAGTTAAGATCTTCCTCACCTGTGAGAAAAGATATATAGTAGTTTTTCTATACCATATGAGGTTTTTACTTCATTTTTCATGTATGAGGGCTCTTAATCTACCTTATTTTATATTGAAAAGCCTAACCTAAATGGAAGCCAGGATTCAAACACATCAATAAGCATCAGAGTAAAGCCTATATCATGAAGCAATTACCAAGGTTCTTGTTGAAGAAGAATTGAAGAAGGGGAACCAGACTTGGGACCACTTCTTGTTTTATAGAGCATGCCAACCTGCACCAAAACCCCAAGAAATCGATAAGCCTTCCTCAACACGGTTTCAAACAAAGAGAACAACAACTACATCAGTTGAGGGAAGCTCCAAAAGAAAGATAAGAGAGGAAGGTGTGAGCAGAGGTGCCAAAAGCAGCAAAAAGAAGCCTTCAACTACTAAAACTTAAAAGAAAAAAGAGAAAGGAGAAAGCTCTTTTGCCCAGAAAGTTGAAAGCTCAAAAAAGGTTCCTCTTGTTAAACCTTTTCCTAAAGTTTACATAAGAACTAGGAGAAGAAAACTTGTAGCTGAAGATAAATCTAAAGTGTAGGTGCTCCCTGAAATTCCGGAAGCACGTGAACAGCAACAAGAAGACCAAGCTCTTGATTCTGATGAGGAAATATTGAAGGAAGCAGAGTATGCAAGAACCAGTAAAAACAAGGAAGAAGAGCCAAGAATAGTTGTTGGAACTAAGAGGAGGCATACTAGGGAAAAGAACAAATACAAACTGAAATTAAAGGCCCTAAATAACCTTATTTTGGTAACTGAAGTAATAGTTATAGAAGAACAACTACAAAGCTACAAACTTAGGATCCTTCAATTGCAGAAATCAGATCCTTGAAGAAACAAAGAGACAAAGCTCCCATGGACCAACCATCAGAGTCTTCCAAAAGAAAAAAGATCCAAAAAGAAGCAGAAAAGAGGGAGTCCATCATCAAAGAAGACACAACAAAAATCACAAGGTCTAAATCTAGTAGAATTAAAACCAACTTGGATAAGCTTGCAGAGGTTGCAACTCACATAGGATGAAAGGGTACTTTGGAATGTTTTTGTTGAAATTTTGAAGTGGAAACATTATCCTACCAAAAGCTTTGAAGTGTTTCCAGTTTTTCCTTCGTTATAGGTATTACCAGAATTTCTGGTAGCACCTGCCACAACAGAAATATACAGTTATCAGCAGCGAACCTCCAGCCCAGTTTTGGAAGACAGTAACTCATAATGATAGGGATAAGAAAGATGATGGATATGAAATAGTTATGATGTTGTTGAAGGTTATGTTTAATGAAGACATATGGTCATTCAGTAGGCAAGACCGTAAAGAGAAAATTTAGCAGGAAATGGGGCAACCAATTAACTTTTGAGCAGCAAATGTCATTCTTCCCCTTCTTCTCATATACACATGTACTTTCTGTTGTAATTCGATGGGAGATGATCTTAATGTCTAAAAGACACTCATGTAACAAGAATATAGTGGAACCACCAATTTAGGAGAGTTGGATTTGGTTCCTCTCTCCTTATATATAGCTTTTGTAAATATCGCTTCAGGGTTGGATTTCGGTTCACTTGTAGACTCATCTTAATAAAATAGCTCTTTCTACACTTCATGCTGGAGGATTTTGTGATTCAATTCATACCTAATGTGTGGTTTGTATATCTTTTGTTTTCAACTTTATCAATTATAAATTTGCAATAGCTAGTATAGTATGAGTGAGAATCATTAAGAGGATCTGATGATGACTTATCTACTGTCCATTTTTCTGTAAATTATAATATGTGTTCAAGTAGAACTTGCTATTGAAGGTCTCACAAAGGATTTGTGAGATGCTTTATACCTTTTTTTACTTCCTAATTGTCATTTTCCTTGTCAAACCTGTTTTAATCTTTTAAATAGTAAATAACAACATCTAGTATAGTATGAGTGAGAATCATTAAGAGGATCTAATGATGAATTATCTACTATCCAGTTTGCTGTAAATCATAATATCAGTTTAAGTAGAAATTGTTAGTGAAGGTTTCACAAAGGATTTGTGAAATACTTTGTACTTTTTCCTACTTTATATATGTTATTCTCCTTATCAAAAAAACAGAGTTTGCTATAAGGCTTTATGTATTTAAGGTGACTGTCTTAAGATACTCAGTTTTCTTAGGGCGAGTATCAAGTACATGTACTCTTTCCTCTGCTCCCCTATACTACTCACTTAACCATACAATTTATGCTTGCCACAGCTTTCCAATTACATAAAAGTTAAAGAGGAACACAATCATTTCAAAGCTCCTTCAAAAGCCATCCCACCACTCAAAAAACCCTTGTAAATTTTGAAATGAAACCATGATGTGAAAGGTTTACTCCTTTTGCAGCCTAGGAGTAGCTCCTTGTGCTAACATCTTTGGTTTCGTTTCCGGGGAGGTGAATTGAAGTTTATCCCTGAGTAAATGACAAAGTTATAAGTCTGGTTCTGAGGTGTATAGTTCCAACTATCTTTTTAGAATGATCTACACCTAGCAACTCCATTGTAGAAGTTTTGGCTCCAAGTAGGGCTCAAACCAGGGCAAACCCACATTCTCCTTTGAAAAACCAATTCCCTGATCCTGAGAAGCTAATCAAGAAAAAGAGTAAGAGAAAGCTTGTTTCTTCTGTTTTTGGTTTTTCAAAAGCTATTCCTAAAAAGGTACAACAAATTATGTCTCCTGATTTTACAAAAAATCATGTACCTCTCTCATTTTCTATTCAACAAACAGCCTCTACATCGAGTGTTGGTGCTTCCTCATCTACTGTTCAAAATCCTCAAATTGTTATTCCACAAATCCCAGTAACTCCAATCATGGTAGGTCCTAATCCACCCCCTAACATAATGGATGCAATAGTTGTAGCTAGGTATGCTCCTTTAGTTTTACCTTGACCTATGAATGCATTACCTACAGGAGATTACCTCAAATATATGCCTAAATTTAATGGTGAAGGGGAGATAGCAGCTGAAGAACATCTTGCTTATTTTTATGCTTATGCTGATAATCTGAACATTGAGAATGAAGATGTTTGGATGAGAGTTTTTGTTCCTAGTCTTAAGGGTGATGTAAGGAAATGGTTCAGATATTTGACAGTTGGTAGAATCACTGGAATTGAAGTCCTAGATGATACATTTTTAAGAAAATAGGGTGACAAGAAAGATTTTTTGTATTATATCACAAAATTTGGTGCAATCAAAAGAAATGAAGGAGAACCAATTTCTAATTTTTCCAAGAGATTCAATAAAATGTATAGCAAGATACCTACTGAAATAAAGCCTATTGAGGCCTCTGCTAAAATCACTTATGCTGGTGCTTTTGATCCTTACTTTTGTTTATTGTTGAGAGAAAGAAGATATACTACTCTATCACAAATGCAGGACAATGCACTGGAGGTAGAATCAAATATATTAGTAGCTAATAGACTCAGAGGAGGGATTGACATAGAAAAAAGAAAGAAAAAGCTGAAGTTTCTACTTCAAGAACCTCTAACATAGATCCTAAGCTAGATGAGCTTACCAAGATGGTAAAATCATTGAATACTGATATGTCTAAGTTGAAGATGGATCAAGACCATCTACTACCAGAAATGTTTCATTTGATTTTCCAAATAGACATCAGTTTAGAAGCTAATGCTCCTCAAATTTTGCAGAGAGAAAGAAGAGATGTTGGTGATCAAAAGGTGCAGCCTCCTTTGTAGAATGTTATATTTGAAGATGAAGAAGAAGCTGAAGGGTTGGAAAGAGGTGCTGATATAAATTGTCTTAGAGACAAAGAAGGGATGATTTATCTTACACAAACATAGTATGAAGACTTCATGTCATATATTCAGAATAATGAAGTGAGTCCTAATCATTCCATGATTGCAGTTGATCATCAAAGCAGATACAATCTCATATCAAATAAAACTGGTGACATTTCTAAGAATGTTTCATAGCCAAGAAGAATAAAGATGTTGTTAAAGTTTTAGTGGAAAAATCTCACAGACCAGAAATCCGGTAGCATCTGATATTCCAGCAGAGAAACAAGTGACCGAACCTGACAAATCGGAAGTTTTGGTAGTATCTGATTTGCCTTCACCTGAGGTAAAAATTGCTCACAAACCACACTCTTCTTTCAATTTTGAAAATGAGATTCAGAAGATCAAGATTCATGTTCCCCTTGTTAAACTCATAAAAAATCAAGATTTCAAAAATAATTTTATGAATGCTTTGCATCCTTCACCTACTGAAGTAGTCTCTGACTTTGTTAACCTTCAAGATGATAAGCCCGTTGTTATTTTAGGTCCATTGGTAGAAGAAAATGATGACTCTACACCTCCCTTCTATCTATCTCTGAATATTCATGAAAATACCTTGCATAATTGTCTTATGGACTTTGGAGCTTCACATAATCTAATGCCCAAGGTAGTTATGGATTAACTAGGTCTTGAGATAACTAGAGAGTACCAAGATCTCTATTCTTTTGATTCCCAGAAAGTCCAATGCCTTGGTGTCATCAAAGACCTTGCAGTAAGTCTTTTTCAGTTACCTATGAGAGGGATGGTAATGGATATTGTTGTAGTTGATATCCCTCCCATATTTGGTATGTTACTTTCTAGGTCATGGATTAAAAGGTTGGGAGGAACCTTACAAATGGATTTAACTTATGCTACTATTCCTGTTTTTGGAGGAGAACAAAGAAGACTTTACAGAGAAGCTCAGTTGGCATATATCATTAGGGACAACAAAGACCCTACTAATCATCCAATATATGCTAGAACAACCGGAGTTGGTTCAAGAATTCTACATATGGTTGACTCCGCCTTGCCTACAGAACATTTTTAGATTTTAAAGGCCGCTGAAAATTAAATCAGTCATGAAGGATCGAAGGTATGGCAAATGTTTTTTGATGGCTCATGTTCCAAAGAAGGTGATGGTGCAGGGATTGTTCTTATTTCTCCTTTGAAAGAAAGTTTCACTTTTTCTTTCAAACATGAATTTGAGACAATTAACAATGTGGCTGAATATGAAGCTCTGTTAATTGGCTTAAAAAAGGCAAAATATATGAATATATAAAAAATTTCTGTTTTTGGAGATGCTCAACTTATTATTCAGCAAATCAGAAATGTTTATCAAATTAAGCATCCTAGACTCCGATATTACATGAATGCAGTATGGGAAATTGTAGAAGACTCCCTTCCTGGCCTTTAACATTTCTTTTTGTTCCAAGAAAAAGCAATATTTTAGCAGATTCACTCTCTATTTCCGCCAGCTCATTCAAATTTCCAATGCCTGTAAAGTTTAAATATGAAGTGGAGGTTAGGTTTAGATCTAACATTCCTGATAATGTTAACCATTGGAAAGTTTTTGAAGATGACCAGGAGATCAGAAAATTCATTGAAGTTGCTGAAGAGTTTGTTGTTCTAAATATTAATAAAGAAGAAGACCTACCACAAGTTGATGTTGATCCAAATTCATCCAAATTGCAAATTTGAGTTCTCTTTTATAGACAAGTCCAAGTCCAAGATGAGAGATCAAATGATCCTATATTACATTTATATGATCCTTTAAGGGATTCAAATGGCTTAACTTGGCCTAATAATGCCCCTAATAATAAAATAATGTGCAAAATAACCCTACTTTGGTGACAAGCCCAAAACATAGCTTCAAAACAAGAATAATTACCCTCTCAAGAGGGTCGAATTGTTAGAAAAGTAGCTATAAAGGCCATTGTTCATATTGGCACACCCTTCTATAATGGGCTAATGTATAGGTGTATCCACACTCAAGAAGGAGTTCAATCAAGGACCCTATTAGATGGTTTCAACCTCTAAGGGAGTGACAGGTCCATGGTACATCCGTCAAATGATATGTGTCATGTGAAATAATGGTGGAGCAGAGTGGGGTTGCAGGGGAAGGCTCCAAGCCACGTGCCATGGTACAAGGGTAGCTATAATTAGAGAAGCCCACATATGGGTGTGTATATGTAGGAGGGATCAATCGTGGTACATGAGTTACCCTGACCTTTATTTTTCCACCCTTCATCATATGCCTTCTGCTTTTTATTGATTTTTATTTTTATAAATGCTTGGGGCTCCAGTGAATGATATAGCAGTGAATACCCCCTTAAGGTTGGGTAGTTCATTTCTCACTAGTGGTTGGGACAATCATGGGTTCTTTAATGATGTAGTGGGGCTCATATAGGATCCCATGTGTTCAATTTTTACGTCTCGACCATCTTTTGCATTTAATGTACATTTCTCATTTTAAGTGGCCAAGTTATGTTTTTAACTTTTTTCTTTTTAGTTGCATCAACCTCCGGGGCATTGTTGCAGGCCCGATCTAAAGTGTGGACAATGGGAGGGGGGGGATAACTCCTTGTGGAACCAACGTAAAAATGTGGACCCAGATGGGAAATATGTGAAAATGGGTTATAATGAGCGAAGGGAGTGATGTATGTGATATCGAGAAGCAAGAACATGCACCCAAAATCGAGGTTTCCCTTGTAGTGCCACTCCTAAAGCTAGTATCCAATAAAGGAGATCCCACGGGACTAGGATACAAGGTTAACCACCAAGTTGAATAAGGGGAAAATAGTATAGACCAGGCCCATTCTTTCCACCAAATATTGCCACTAATACATGCCCAAAAGTGTCCGTGATAACCAAACAAAAATGACTAACTACATAATGAAAGCCATACCTTTGGGGTGGGAAGGCCCACCTTCAAACATATGATCATAGCAGTTGGGTGAAGGTTGATAATGGTTGATTCAGGCGGTGGAGATGAGAGCACATCGAGCTATCTAGTGGTTGCAAGGGGTTGTACGCTGTCAACTAAAGATAATGTAGGAGAAAAGTTTCTCCTGTGGGTATCACCCACAGGTGGTGGCTAATAAGCCCCAATGTCACCTCAACCAAAATCCCTTGCTCTTTATGAATTTTTGTTAAAATTGGCAACTAGGGACAAACTCCATGCGGGTCACCTTATTTGTGACTACTGATATTTTTCCTAAATTCCTCTCATCGAGAGGCGTAGGATTTATCTAAAGATCATCTGATTCTGATAAGTATTTATGGAGATATGAATTTATTTTGATCATGGAAAAATTATCAAAGTCAGCTAGCAACTTATGTAGGCTTAGAAGCCCAACAATCATGTCTATTCAACCTCAATGTTTTGCATATAAATACAAGGAGCATTCTCCTCATTTGGACACTTCATCATCACACACATCCCTCTCTCTCTCCTGCGCAGAAAGAGTCTATCTCTTTCTCACACATGTGGCCCAAAGGAAGACATCCTAGGGCAAAGAGGACATAGAAACAAGACAAAAAGTCATCTTTGACCAGCGTTGACCAGCGTTGAGCTTCCAAGAAGTGCAGATTGGGTGTGGTTTCCTCTCCTAGGCAGGCCGTAATTTTTGGCACAAAGATCGAGGTAATTTGAGCTCAATTTTGACCGGTATTGAAGTTTAGGGCTGCATTCAACTTCAGAAATCTGCACTTTGACTGAATTTTTGGGGCTGTTCTAGGGCTGCTTCTTCTGGCTGTTGAAGGGAAAGTTGATTGGAAATTGACCAAGCATATTGGAGCTCAATTTTCACTCATTTAACTAAGTTTGACTTTGCTGATCTAGGGTTTGCTATTGTTGATATACAATTTTAGAAATCAGACCTTGTACTATTTCTCTCTGTTGAACTATTGAAGATAAAAGAAGATTTGGTCAAAGGGTTTCCCCATATTGGGGTTTTCCCTTGGCTAGCCGCCACATCTTGTGTCTCTTGTCTTGGCTTGTTTTCTGTTGATTGTTTAATGTTCTATCTGCACTTTACTTTATGCACATGTGATTGCTAATATGTGGATAATATTAAAGAAAATAAGTAAACTGCTCTAAGCATAGAACATACCATAATTTAACATGGTATCGGAGCAAGAGCAAGAGCAATCACCGAAGAGAAGCTTGGCAAGGCTATCTAAAACAAACCATGGGGTCCTCAACACACTTCCCTGCTGAAGATGAACTTCGTGAGAAGTCTGACTACCACAGATGGAAGATGTCTCTCAATCTAACATTAGAAGAACAGGAAGTGTTGGACCATGTGAGAGGCAGAATTGTTGAGCCTCCATCAAATGCATCTGCTGCTGCTAGGAACAAATGGACCAAGGGAGAAGTCAAAGCAAGGAAGATCATCCAGGACTTTATCGACAAGCGCTTGGTGGCCTACGTTTCCAACCTGAACACCTCTAAGGAAATCTACAATAGATTGGTGAGTTTATTTAAAGTTAATGATGCAAATCAAGTCTTGTTTCCTAGAAATAAGTTGAAGGAAATTAAGAAGGGCAAAGATGAGAGTATGCAAGCATACTTCTTAAGGATCACCGAGATCAAGAATGATCTACTATCTATTGGGGAAGTAATTCCTGATAGGGAAATGACACTCACAACTCTTGGAGGACTACCATCTGAATGCTATGTATTTAGGACTACTCTTCTCAACAATAACGTAATTCCTGGATTCAAGGAATTAATGGCTAGATGCATTCAAGAAGAAACAAGGATGGAAGGACAAGAATACCCATACTTAAGGGTCATCCCTCTACCTTTTCTTATCATACTAGAAGAAGAACCAATTCCAGGGCTAAATTCAAAGGATAGACTGGACCAAAGGGTGGAAGAAAAGGACGATGTTATAATTGCAATAAAATAGGTCACTATTCAAGGGAGTCCCTAATAATAGGGACTCTCACCGGGACAATAATCAAAATCCCTCTCAAGGTAATCAAAGGAATGACAGGACAAAAGAAAGAGGTAAAAGAAGCGTCGGAAATCAAGGAAGAAGAGAACCATTCAAGAAGGCAAGAAATCCCAGGTATGAATCTAACACCGTGAAAAATAAGCAAGATGAATATTATCTACTAGCAGCTCTATCTACTACTACTCCCCCAGACTCACTGGGAAATTGGCTTATTGAAAGTGGTGCCTCAAGGCACTTCGCTGGTTACAAAGAAGCTCTCTATGATCTAATAGAGAAGGAAACCAACCTAGAAATTGTTCTTGGAGATAATACAAAATATCTCATGAAAGGCGTTGGAAATGTCACTCTTCACTTGAATCAGGGAAATACAATTCATCTACAAGATGTGTTATATGTACCTGATCTCAAAAAGATCCTGGTGTCCATTTCGGCAATGGAAGACAAAGGCTACAAGGTGACCTTCAGCGATGGTAAGGTACGTGTATGGAAAAAGAATATTAAAGATGCTTTCACTCTTGGGTTTCGAGTTGATTCATTATATCAGGTCGAAGGAAGTCCGCTAGGTGTCATGTCTTGTGACACAACTCTTCAGTCTGAACTATGGCATCGAAGTTTGCTCACCTTCATTATAAAGCTCTACTCGATGTAAGAAAGATGGTGACAGGGATGCCCGAATTCTGAGTAGAGCAAGAAGGTGTATATCTGGGATGTGCTGAAGGAAAGCTCAAAAGGGGACCATTCCCCTCAAGCCAAAGCAAGACCTCCGATATATTGCAGTTTGTTCACTCAGACATATCTGGTATGATGCTTGTGAACTCTTTGGGAGGATATTTATATCACCTCACTTTTACAGATGATTATTTTTGCAAGACCTGGATATACTTCTTGAAAAAGAAGGATGAAGTGTTCACTTGGTTTTGTCACTTCAAAGCCTTGATCGAGAATCAAACCGAAAAGAAGATCAAGATCTTAAGGACTGATAATGGGATTGAGTATGAATCCAATGAGTTCCTTGACTTTTGCAAAGAGGCTGGCATTAAGAGGGAGACTACAACACCATATACTCCTGAGCAAAATGGTGTGGTGGAAAGGAAGAATCGCACAATTGTGGAAGCTGTTTGTGCTATGCTCCATGATCAAAGACTTCTGAAGTTCCTATGGGCTGAAGCTGCAAACACCGCTGTATATGTACAAGATCGATGCCCTCATCAAGCATTGGGTTCCAAGACTCTCAAAGAAATGTTCATTGGTAAGAAACCTGATGTATCTCATTTTAGAATTTTTGGAAGCCTTGAATATTTTCATGTACCAAGGGAGAAAAGAAATAAATTGGGTGCATCTGGAAAGAAAGGAATCTTCATAGGCTATAGCGAAAATACTAAGGGCTACAAAATCTATGTGGCTAGTCAAAGGGAAGTTAAAATTAGCCATGACGTCACCTTTGATGAAGATATGGCTCTTAGAAAGGTAGACAATCTTCCTACTCAAAGAGGATCTAAAGAAGCTGACACTAGGGAACCAAAGGAAAAGGAAGAAGAGACGATGCTCGATGTGGAAGAACCTATGTCTCCTATTGATCCCCTTCCACCTAAGCCTTCCTCTTCTAGGAAGAGGCCTTCGTGGCTTAGGGTTTCACTTGATGACGTTGAAGGACAGATTGCACCCCGAGGAACCGTCTATGAAAGTAAGAAGCTGAACAGGTATCAGGGATACCTGACCATCATGAGAACTATCATGCAAAATGAGCCTTCATCATTCATAGATGTCGTCAAGCATCAAGTATGGAAGGATGCTATGACTGAGGAATATGAGTCCATCATGAAAATCGATGTTTGGGATGTGGTCCCCCGACCTCTGGACAAAGCTGTTGTCACCTCAAAATGGCTTTACAAGATAAATCATGCAGTTGATGGAAGTGCAGAAAAATATAAAGCTCGTTTTGTCGCTCGTGGCTTCTCTCAGAAGGAAGGTATAGACTATGACGAGATATTTGCACTTGTTGCCCGATACACCACCATCCACTCGATCATAGCCCTTGCTGCTTCGCAAGGATGGAACCTACATCATATGTATGTCAAGACTGCATTCTTACATGGTTCAATCAAAGAGGAGGTCTATGTGGAACAACCCGAAGGATTTGAGATTTATGATCGAAAATCTCATGTGTGCAGGTTGAAGAAGGACCTCTATGGGCTGAAGCAAGCACCCTGAGCATGGTATGAAAGGATCGACAGCTACTTGATAAAGATGGGATTCACTAGGAGTGAAGCCAACCCTAACCTTTACTTTAAGGTTGAAGACGACAAAATTCTCATACTAGTGCTGTATGTTGACGATCTCTTTCTAACAGGTGGAGACCCTCTCATTCACAAAAGTAAGAGGGAGTTGGCTTCTGAGTTCGAGATGAAAGACCTAGGACTTATGCACTACTTCTTAGGATTGGAAGTCTGGTAGAAGCCAGGGGAGATTTTCCTATCTCAAGGAAAATATGTGGTGAAGATATTGGAAAGATTTGGTATGGTGGATTGCAAGCTCGTAACTACCTTGATGGAACTTGACTTCAAGAAGTTAAGCAGTAGCGCTGCCAGACCCGTTTTACGAAATGCTACCGAGTATCGTCAACTCATTGGAGCATTGATGTTCTTGGTGAACTCTCGTCCAGATATATGTTCTGTAGTCAACACATTGAGCCAACATATGGTTGAACCTCACCACTCACATTGGATTGGTGCCAATAATCTATTGAGATATCTTCATGGCACAATCACTCATGTGTTGAGATACATTGCGGGAGATGTGAGACTACATGGATATACTGATGTTGATTGGGCAGGCAGTGTGGTGGACTGAAAGAGCACTTCTGGGTGCTTTTTCTCTTTGGGATCTGCGTCGATATCTTGGATGAGCAGGAAGCAGAAGTTGGTGGCTTTGAGCACCACCAAGGTAGAGTACATTGCTACTAGTATGGCCTCTTGTGAGGCGGTCTGGTTGCGAAAGCTCTTTAGTGAGCTGTTTAGATTTACATTGGAGACCACTGTGATCCTGTGTGACAACCAGAGCAGGATTCGTTTATCAGAGAATCCCGTATTCCATGATCGCTCCAAGCATATCGATATCAGGTACCACTATATTCGAGATATGGTGCAGCTGGGAGCTATAAGGCTCTAACATATCGGTACAGATGAACAGATCGCTGACATTTTGACAGAGCCCCTGGGAAAGGTCAAATTCTTGACTTTCCAAGAATGACTTAGTGTCATTCAGAGACCCTCTTATGAGGGTCAAGTATGATGTATTGAGCTTTGGGAGCTCCAGGGGGGCACGGGGTACTTCTTGGAGCGACCTGTGACCATAGGGTGACTCACCATCCCCTGGTGGTACACTATTTACAGGGTAAAGAGGTTCAACCTTTTCCCTGCGATATCCCGTGGCGACTGTGGACAGGATGATTTGTTCTCTTGTGGACCAGGATGATTCGTTCTTCATGGCGACTGTGGATAGGATGATTCGTTCTCCTGTGGGCCAGGATTATTCGTTCTCCATGCCGACTGTGGAATAGGATGATTCACTCTCCTATGGCCCAGGATGATTTGTTCTTTGTGGCATCCACTGACAGGATGATTCCTTCTCCTATGGACAGGATGATTCGTTCTCTTGTCGAGGCATCCTACCCAAGCAGTCTGGGACTCATGGGAAGTACCTCTCATTTGATCAATGAGAAGGGAAATGAGGATAGGGTCATAGTAGTACTATCGATGGACGCATTGTTGTATCTACCGTACTCCCTATGCTAAGATGACCTCCATTGATCTGGGATCAATGATACTAATATGGGATTAGTGAGAGTGGTACACACTATGAGACTGACTTTGGGTCAGTGGAGGATGGTATGATACAACCTCGATCATTTCTTCTTCTTCATAGTTCGAGCAAGAGCCAAGAAGAGCAAAATAGAGCAGATCAAAGCAAAACAGGGCAGAGCAGGGGACAATTTGTACAGGGTTGTGCATTTGATGGATGAATAGTAGTGACAGTCTGATGGATTGTTGATGGAGTTCTCCTTAGTTGAGAGGGAGTGTTAAAATTGGAAATTAGGGATAAACTCGATGTGGATCACCTTATTTGTGACTACTGATATTTTTCCTAGATTCCTCTCATCGAGAGGTGTAGGATTGATCTAAATATCATCCGATTCCGATAAGTATTTATGGAGATATGAATTTATTTTGATTATGGAAAATTATCAAAGTCGGCCAGCAACTTATGTAGGCTCAGAAGCCCAACAATCATGTCTATTCAAACTCAACATTTTGCATATAAATACAAGGAGCATTCTCCTCATTTGGACACTTCATCATCACACACATCTCTCTCTCTCCTGTGCAGAAAGAGTCTCTCTCTCTTTCTCACATGTGTGGCCCAAAGGAAGACGTCCTAGGGAAAAGAGGATGCAGAAATAGGACAACAAGTCATCTTTGACCAGTGTTGACCTTCCAAGAAGTGTGGATTCGGTGTAGTTTCCTCTCCTAGGCAGGCCACAATTTTTGGCATAAAAATCAAGGTAATCTGACCTCGGGTTTGACCGATGTTGACTGCCCTAGTTTAGGGTTGCAGTCAACTTCAGAAATCTGCACTTTGACTGAATTTTTGGGGTTGTTCTAGGGCTGCTTCTTCTGGCTATTCAAGGGCAAGTTCACTAGAAATTGACCAAGCATATTGGAGGTCAATTTTCACTCATTTGACTAAGTTTGACTTTGCTGATCTAGAGTTTGCTGCTGCTGATATAAAATTTCAGAAATCAAATTTTGTACTATTTCTCTCTGCTGAACTATTAAAGATAAAAGAAGATTTAATCAAAGGGTTTCCCCATATTGGGGTTTGTCCCTAGCTAGCTGCTACATCTTGTGTCTCTTGTCTTGGCTTGTTTTCTATTGATTGTTTAATGTTCTATCTGCACTTTACTTTATGCACATGTGATTGCTAATATGTGGATAATATTAAAGAAAATAAGTAAACTGCTGTAAGCATAGAACATACCATAATTTAACAATTTTCACCAATGGGAAGAGTCTTAGGAGGAAATAGATCACTTATAAAAGATATTCTAGGGTTAATATACAAAATTATCTCAATAATATCTCTTTAAGAAAGACATAATTTGAGTTCAAGGCTTCATAAGGAAGTAATTCACTTTTTATGAAGAGGCCTATAAATAAGGGCTCAAGACCTAGTATTTGATAGATTTGACGAGTGTTGGAGTAACTTAAGGTCAAGGAAAAGAGAAAATGTTTCGTAAATGAATATTAGCAAGCCAAGGCTCATGAAATCTTCGAAGAAGTCCTTAAGTTGAGGTAAGAAGAACTAGGGTTGCCCTCTTAGTGAAAACACCTAGGGAAAGATAATTTACGGATGAAATTGGAGTGGATGCCCACAAAATTCATAGGTTTTAGTGGCAAACCCTACCCTCTTGATGTTTAGGCTCTCCAATCACCAAAATACTTCCTCCCTAGAAATTCACACCAAGCCTTAGCTCTCTTTTCTAACCTTGTAAGGACCGAAATTTAAGAGAGAGAAAAGATGGATAAAATATGAGATTGATCACCAACAATTTGGATTAGTGCCTTGTCCTTGGGCATATGGAGTCAAGCTAAGTAACATGGTGTGAGTTCGAGTTTGGGTTTGAGAATTATTAATTTTGATTTGGGTTATGATTTTTTGATAAGGTTCAGATGCGGTTTAATTTTAGGTTTGTCTATATACATTTTTCAGAAATATATATAGATATATAGATATATATATAAGTCTTTATCTTCCATTTTTTCAAATAGAAAAGCATAGAATTCACTGTTGAGAAACCAAGCACAATGTGTATGAGTACTATTTTTGATCTACTGGTAAATATTGATGTCGAGAGGCTACAACCTCTAGGACCATTCTCTCTAATCAGGTCAAAATGACACAAGAATAACCTTCCTAATTAGGTCACTATACAATAACACAAAGAAAATGATTGTCCTTTGCCAGACCATTTTCCTATATAGGTCAATGTGACACAAGGACTACAACCCTAGTCGGGTTACTATAAAATGACATAGGAAAATGTTAGTCCACATGTCCATTCTTCCTGTTAGTATCCTATAATATAGGAATCAATATGCCTATCTTACTATTTCATTTTGGGGGTTACTTTGTAAAGTCAAGCCTATGAAATCACTAGGTGTCATAGTCTAAAGGGTTTGTATGTATAAAGAGTCATATGAGTTAAGGTCATTGTAAATTTTCATGCCATAAAGGGAGTCTTTGAACCCAAAATCGAATTTGTGAGAGTCTAAAGTTCATGTGGGGGTCATAATTTCAAAACTTTACTCATGGAGGGAAAAGGAGTCATTATGAGCATTTAAGGGGTCATTTCATGGGGTTTCATGCATCATAAGTCAAGAAAGAATTCATGTTCGTTAAGCTCAGTTAGTTAAAATTCGTTATGGATCTATTAATGGTGTGTACCTCTCATCATTAAAAGATTTTACCCATATCACCTCATTCCCTCCACTCAAAATTCACCATCAGTGCATGAAAGGGACATGTGAAAGGCATGAAACTCAAATTATTCAAGCCATCCCTCATTTCTCCTTCATCCAAAGTGAAATTTGAGCTCTGAACTAGTATGAGGTTTCAAAGAAGGTTGTAGACAGTCGAAGAAGGAGGTTTAAGCTCAAGGTACGTGGTCGCTATGCTAATTGGTCAAGCTACGCAACTACTGAGTAAAAATATTAGAATCCCACAGATTGCTAGCTAAGATTTTCTCCTTTCTCTCTAGATCTTTAACGATGTATGGCTATTGCATAGCTCCCTCCAGCCATTCTTTACGTTAGAGACTAACCCGAACCATTGGAACCTTGGATGTCAATCACATTTGTTGTGTATCTGTTGTGCACGCATTTTTCATATTAATTTTGGCTACAATAACATTTGTTGGTCGAATTGTTGCATGCCAGGTTTCTTAGGTGCTTTGTATTAAAATGTTAAACTGTTTCTCTCAGTTGAAACCACCTAGTTTTCCCTCATTCGCAAAATTTTATTTTTTATTCTGCGTAAAATCTGTTCACTGTGAAGCTCGCATGAAGGGTGGTTTGAAAATATTGTGTGGGTCGGTGTATGTTTCAAAGCCTGATTTTTAAGCCACCAAAACCTCACCTGGTGTCGGGATCCCATTTGGCCTAATCATTCTAAATTTCCCACTAACTCATTATGTATAGACTGCACAAAGCTTCTTTGTTCTACTGTGCTTGCTTTTACTTTTCATTGCACAAAATTCCAATTGTGGGGATGATTTAAAGCTTGTACAACCAAATGGAAAACCTAAAGAACAAAAAGAAATCAAGGGGAGGAGATTTTGTCTGATTTTAACCCAGGAGTCTGGCGATGGTCAATGCTGACCTAGCTATCTGAGTTGCATTTGAACAAGCATGTTGTATAGCATTTTGTGTGAAGGTTCAAACCCATGGTTACCACTTTGATCTTGCCAACTTATTTTCTCTCAGTCTTAAAGGTAACCAGGTGAAGGTTGAGGACTTGGAGTTCACAATTTTAGAAGAAACCATCTCCCAAGCCACAGAGATACACCTACTTGGTGAAAATTGGTTCAAAGGCATGGAGCTTGATGCATCAAACTACAAAGATTTTGTAAAACCTCAGTATAAAGCTAAGTATGGGCCTACATTTCCAAGGAATTACTTGTTGAACCACCACAATAAACTGTTGAAGGTGATACAAAGATACTTCACTTGTGAGGGTCATTTCAGTAGAGTGTACCAATATCATATTAGGCTTCTCATTCACTTCACTGGAAAAAGGAGTCTTAACTTAACCCATTACCTTTTCAAAATTTTAGTCAAAATGGTAGAAAATTTTCAGTCCAAGGGAGAGAAGCACTTGCCCAGTTTGTTCCACTTTGCACTGATCAAGTTGTTCGTTTTGAATGAGTTGTAGAAGAGGAAAATGTCTTGGGATGGTTTGTTGTCAACATCAAGTTTGATGGCCCATTCAGACAACTCTAAAACTCAAGAAGGCACTCCCTCTGTGGGCACACATGAAGGGGAACCTACAACTGAAGAGTTAGTCAGTAGGCCTGAAGTTGAAGGGATAGTAAAAAATTCATTGAAGGATAAGAGAACGACAGATAAAGGGAAAGGTAAGATGCCACAAGTTTCCCACGAATTAACAAAGGTTCCCCACAGATGAAGAACTAGGTCCACTACAAGAAAAATGGTTGAAGAAACCACTTCTAAGAAGACCAATAAGGTACTTGATGATGTACCCGAGCAGTTTAAGATGAGTGGTAAAGAATTTGGAGGAGATATCCAAGAGGCTGTGATGGAGAACAAGGATCTAAAAATCATAGAGCTGTAGGACAGACTTGACAAAGCCCATCTCATGGTGGCTTATTTGCAAAGGGAAAACAAAGAGTTTAGACACAAAGCAATAAAGACAACCCAATATAGTGAAGGTGAGTCATCCAGGAGGCCTTCTAGACCTACAACCCAAGACAAAGGAAAAAAAGTGATTTATGTGGAATAGTTCAATGTGCTAGAACAACCAGGAAGACCCAGGATAAGGTCAGCAACCAAGAGGGAAGGGCAGATGAAAGAGACCCTTCTAACAAAATAAAAGCCAGAGTTTGATGAGTGGAAAGAGTATCAGAATTTGTTTGAGAAAATTGACGAGTGTCAACATCAGGTTGATTGGTTGACAGAAAGGAATGGAAAGTACAAAAATGAAATCTATGCTCAAGTTTTGGAAGCTATTGACACGATCGATAAAGCCAAGATAGTTTTAAAGTGGACTCTTCCTTTACACAGATAAATAAAGAGCTATTACACTAGGAATTTTATCTTGAGAAGAAGGTTAAGATTGATGAAACTAAAGTTGGCTAAGGCTAGAAAAAAACTCAAGGAACAACCATATGACAAGCTGGCCACGGTTAGAAAACAACTCAAGGAAGCCAAACAATCATCTAGCAAGAAGAAGAGAAGGTAAGAAAGGAAGGAAGCACTCAGTGGGTTCTACACCAACACACTGTGATATCAAGCACATCCATCTGCTCAGTATTGTTTGTAACAATCTACAACCATGCCGAGTTTGAAGACTTATGCCCTCTGTTACACAAACATGTCAGTCAATTTTATTTTGCAACTTCTAGAAGTAATTTTGGTTATGGATAAGTGTCGATAAGTTTAAAGTCATGTAGTTTAAGTTGCTAAACAAATATTCCAACTTGATTGATGTTTCTAAATTGTATTAGTCTTGATATAGTAGTTCCTATTTTTCTACATAGCAAGTAAACATGCATTGTATCTAGACCATTCGAGTTTTAAGAAGTGAATGTTGGGTGTGGAGCCTGATTATCTTCTTTATTCAGAGGTATCCCCGCATTGGACCCCAGTTTGTAATGTGGCAACAATGCCGCCTGTAATATTTGCACTGCAAGGGGGGTCCACGATGGGGGGGGGGCAGTGATATTTAGGAGCCCCCCTGGTGGGGGATCGAGGGCAGTGCCCCCGAAGTTAAAAATAGATGTAAAATTGCCTTGTAAAATGTTGTAATTTCATAGGCAATCTGGGTCGTTCATTAGGCAGAGATCTGATGGTAGAAGTTATGTTTAATTTAGGGTTTTTACCCTAGAAGGCAACCCCTCGCTATATATGAGGGAATTGTATTGCGTCTATGTAGATTTGTATTTTGAGTGAGAAAGAGAGAGGAGATTGTGTGAGAGTGAAGAGGGAATTACAACGAATTTGTTGTAGGCTGTATCTCTTTAGTTTGCTAGATAATATAAAAGGAAGGACTAGATGTTTTTCTGTGGACGTAGCCCAAATTGGGTGAACCACGTATATCTGTGTCTCTATTGGTTTATGTGTTTTCTATGTTTATATTTCTACAATATATTTTATGTGTTCCATTGCTCTATAATATATAATTTTCTAACAACTGGTATCAGAGTCGAAGGTTTATTTCGTTGATAAACTCATGGGAGAGAAGGGTTCCTCGTTCGAGTGGGAGCAATGGTGAAAGATGGTAGGTTTAGGGTCGAAAAATTTAACGGCCAAAACTAGAAGCTATGGAAGATGATGATGGAATATTATCTGTATCAGAGAAATCTATACCTACCATTGAGCGGAAAGACAAAGAAGCCAATGAGTATGACAGACACAGAATGGGATATTCTTGACAGAAAGGCACTTGGAACAATACGGCTATGCTTAGTGGCATCGGTAGCCTTTAATATTTCAAAGGAAACGACAACAAAGGGTTTAATGAAGGCATTGACCAAACTATATGAAAATCCCTCGACTTCAAATAAGGCATTTCTTATGAAGCGTTTATTTAATATGAAGATGTCAGAAGGTGGATCTGTTGTTGATCATTTAAATGAATTCAACACAATTACCAGTCAGTTAAGTTCTATAGGGGTAACTTTTGATGATGAAGCTAGGGATCTGTTATTTCCATGCACATTTCCGAAAAGATGGAATGGTTTAGTTATGGCCATTAGTAACTCTGTCTCTGGATCTATTACTTTAAAGTTCGATGATGTTGATGCAATCCTTAGCGAGGAAATGCGACGGAAAATCTCCAGTGAGACATCAGGTAATGCTTTGACTGCAGAGACTAGGGGAAGAAAAATGGAAAGAGGAAAGAGCCCAGGAGATCACAGTAAGTCAAGGAAATGGAGATCCAAGTCCAAATCGGGGATAGTGTGCTGGAAATGTGGGAAGAAAGGAAACTTGAAGAAAGACTGCAAGTCTTGGAAGGGAAAATAAGGAGACTTGAAACAAGAAAACAATCATGAAGCAAATGTGACAGGTGATGTGTTGCAAGATGCTTTGATTCTTTCATTAGAAAAGATTATTGATTCCTGGGTAGTAGATTCAGGGGCCTCATTCCATGCCACACCTGATAGGAAAAATTTTCATGATTATGTTCAAGGAGATTTTGGACATGTTCAATTGGGTGATGATAAACCCTGTAAAATCATTGGAATGGGTACAGTTTTCATAAAACAGCAGAATGGAAGTCAATGGTGTTATCGGGAAATCTAGTGTCTATGCAGAGCTGCTAGTCCCACTAATATGGGTAGTTATCTTAGAAACAAACAGATTAAAGTTACTTTCGCTTTCCTTTACGAGAAGTAGAAAGGAGAGGAGAAAAGAATACCAACCTCGATCTTTCGC
This sequence comes from Pinus taeda, assembly GCA_000404065.3. Taxonomy (NCBI): domain Eukaryota; kingdom Viridiplantae; phylum Streptophyta; class Pinopsida; order Pinales; family Pinaceae; genus Pinus; species Pinus taeda. Next base: position 521 of record APFE030186933.1, on the reverse strand, counting down.
TTGGTTCTCTGCTTGTTCCTTCTCCCCTTTGACAGATGTTTGCTGCTCTTCCCTTGACCACTCCGCTTCAAAGAGTACCTGTAAAGTCAAAGCAGCATAATACCTTCAAAGTGCAGAGATCTACAGTCATAAACAATATAGGACCAGATATATATTGACCACATACATGCATATATTAACTCACATACAAGAATGTGGAGGAAAACTTGAATAGCTTTATTGATATAGAGATTAGAAGAGAGGATTAAAACCCATTGATCTGACCCAGCGTCATCCTCCCAGCATGAAAGCCCTTCTTCACCTCATGAAAATATTAGATCACCCAACACTATGATATTGCACCAGGAAACCAACAACACTTCCTTACGAGATACAAGATTCCAGCCTCTGGATCTTTGGGATGAGGGATCCATATATAAATGATTGCAGGGGGGTGAGTCAGCTTCTGGGATTTTGATTAGTGTCCTCTCTCTGATAGTTCTTGATTCCACTTAGAGATTGATGATATCTTACTCATCCCT
>APFE030186930.1:324222-347694 GCA_000404065.3 Pinus taeda | reverse complement strand
TGATGCTCCTTCTATGGAGGTGAAAACCACCTCAGATGAATGTGGGGATGTGTACTTGGTTCAGGTGCATCCTTTCACTTCACTCCTCATAGAGAGTGGTTCTGCAAGTATGAGAAATATGATGGTGGTGATGTCTTCTTAAGGGATATCAAGAAGGCTAGAATCGTTGGTCGTGAAAAATTCAAGTTGAAGTTGCAATTTGGAAGGATTATAACACTTTTGGGTGTTCTACATATTCCTGCATTGCCCAGAAATCTTATTTCTATAAGCAAGTTGGATGATGCAGGTGTAAAAACAATGTTCAAGAAAGATACCTACAAGATGGCTTAGGGAGCACTAGTATTGATGCAGGGAGTTCGGATCGGAGCTCTGTACAAGATTCAAGGTAGCATTGTTATTGATGGGTGCAACAGTTCTGTGGTTCTTGAAAGTGGAGAAAAACATCTAGTGGTCTCTAGAGAAAGGACCATGCTATAGCATCAAAAGCTTGGACATATTGGAGAGAAGGGCCTTCAAATACTTCATGGTAATGGTATGATAGAAGGTATGTCTAATTTCTCTCTGGATTTTGACTTCTATGAAAATTGTGTATATGGGAAGTAGAATTGGATGAGTTTCCCCTATGGTGCTAAGAGGGCGAAGCAGATATTAGAGCTTGTGCACAGTGATGTGTTTGGACATGTGTCGGTTCCATCACTGGGTAATTTTGTGTACTTTGTATCATTTATAGATGACTTCTCAAGGAATACATGGATATATTTCCTTAAGAAGAAACCTAATGTCTTTGACAGGTTCAAAAAATTTAAGGCTCTAGTAGAAAACCAGATAGAGAAGAAGATAAAGGTGTTGAGGATAGATAATTGTGGAGAGTTTTGCAAGAAGGAATTTGAAGATTTTTGTAAGAAGTGTGGTATAGCATGGCAGAAGACTAATCCATGCACATCTCAGCAGAATGGAGCTGCAAAAAGAATGAATAGAACGTTGATGGAAAAGTCAAGAAGCATGCTCAATGGTGTCAGGTTAGGACATGAATTCTAGGCAGAGGTGGTGGAGACTGCATGTTACTTGGTCAACAGATCACCTTTATCATCGTTGGAGGACGAGAGTCCATAAGAGGTATGGACTGGTAAGAAACATTCTCTTTCACATCTGAGGGTATTTGGATGTGATGCATATATACATGTTCCAAAGGAGAAAAAAACCAAGTTGGATAGTAAATCTGAAAGGTGCATCTTTTTTGGGTATAAGGATGGTTTAAAAGGTTATAAGATTTGGAACCCAGAAACAATGAAGGTTGTGTACAACCGAGATGTGGTGTTTAGAGAGGTGAAAGATGTTATTAAACATGAATTCCTACCAAACGAACCTGAGAAGATAGAGTTTGAGCTAAAGGAGGAAAAATCGGACTCTACAACATAAGAGGGATCAGAAGATGAAGATCCACAAACTCTAGCTGTGAGAATATCAATTCGAGAAAGAAGGCAGCGAGAAAGGTATAGTCCATCTGCTTTCTATTCAAAATTTTCTTTATCTATTACTGATGATGATTCCAGAACTTTGAAGGAAGCAGTAGATTCAGAGGATGGAAAACTCTAGAAACAGGCCATGGTTGATGAAATGACATCTTTGCATGAAAATGAGGCTTGGGATCTGATGGAGTTGCCGGCTGGAAGGAAACACATTGGAAGAAAATGGGTGTTTAAGAAGAAGATGAATGAAAAAGGCAAGGCGGCGAAATAAAAATCTCGCTTGGTAGCAAAAGGTTATTCCCAAGTGCCGGGAATTGATTTTGGTGATATTTGTTCTCCTGTTGCCAAGGTAGCTTCTATTAGATTACCTTTATCTGTTGCCGCTTCTTTTGATTTTGAGGTAGAACAGATGGATGTGAAGACAACATTTCTTCATGGGGATCTAGAAGAAGAGATCTACATGAAGCAACATGAAAGCTTTGCGGTGAATGGTAAGAAAGAAATGATATGCAAGTTAAAAAAGTCTTTGTATGGTTAAAAACAGTCACCAAGGATGTGGTATCATAAATTTGATATATTTATATAGGGACTTGGCTTCACCAGAAGCAAAGCAGATCACTATGTGTATTTTATAAATTGGTGACCGTGTTATTTATCTGGCCTTGTATGTGGATGATATGTTGCTGGTTGGAAATGACAACGAAATTATCTAGGATTTGAAGACCCAATTGTCCTCCAAATTCGACATGAAAGATCTTGGTGCTGCAAACTGTAGTTTGGGCATGGAAATTAAACGAGATTAGGAAAAAAGGAAGCTTTGATTAAACTAAAGGAAGTATGTCAAGATAGTACTACAGAGGATAATATGCAGTATAGTAAACCAGTGAAGGTTGTGTTGTGCTAAACAACAACCCCCAATTTCTTAAAAAATCTTTACATAAAATTTAAATAAGAAATGGGTCCCTTTAATTCAACTTAGATAAGATTAGTGTGTTCATAAATAAAATCGGTATTAACCCATCATAAGAAAAACCCTTATTAAAAGGATTAAGGTAAATGAATCATTTTAAAAGCCTTTCCAATGGAAATAAAAGTGTGACTTTAAATATATATATATTATATATATAAATAATATATATTATATATATAAAACTCTTCGTTATTGCGATAAAGCGATCGGAAGATCGCATATTGCAATAACAAAGGAAACATACGCAAAGCCACAATAAACCTTATCCATTCTCTCCGATCCAAAAAAGCAATCACGATCAGAAATTGGAGAAGCTAAATGCCAAGCACAATATAATGGAGCCCCTTAATTCCTCCAATGCGATAAAGCATATCGCAATCAGCAAATTGGCGATGACAACAACAAGCCAACACATAAACAAAGGAAGCCTCAAATCCTCTGATGTAATAAAGCATATCGCAATTGGAAATCGGCGAAATCACATTGAAAAAACAATAAAGCCCGAGTCCATTCCCGATTGCGATACATTAATTAGGCGCACATCTCGAAAATATATTTAAAATGGTTTGCATGCATTGTATCACCTTTCGGAGATCGAAGATATTTAAAGCAAGTGTTAAATCCTTTCCCTTGACGTTCCTGATCTCCGATTTACGATTTATCACTGATCATCCTATTAACACCCCAAGAAACTCTCCTCGGTTGTATCTCAGAGATGCTCGGGAACATTACAAAACTCAACAAAATGTTGGAAATGGATGAATGGAAAAAATGATGCTTGTTAAAGCCAGATAACTGCTTCTACTATGCTTAATTCCAGACATGGGTGAACACCCCTAGACTACAAGGCTTTAGACCATCAATCACTCACAGTTTAAGGAATTAGGTGAACATGGAGAATACTTATCACACCAGCAAATGCACAGGACCCTGTGCTGGCCGGCTGCAACCAGTAAAGATGTCTCCAAATCGATTTTCTAATGCACAAACAGGATGAGAGCTCTTTGGCATTAAGTAAATAGTAACCTGCATAACACATTCAATGATACAAACGAGATTCTAACACAAAGGTGGGATGACATCCCCTCGAATGCTAAATATCAAGAGCACATGAAATTGTATAACAGGCATAGCCTAGAACAAAGAAGAAATGGAAAGTGAGCAATTAACAGCAAAAGAAGCTTGTATTAGCTGAAAATGAAGACCAGACACTGCAAGTATCAAAGTAGTTACAGTCTCCAGAAGTTGAACCTTACATCAAAACCAGAACCATCAACCCTCATCACATTGTGTTTTTGGGTATATATGGAGTTTGTTTTCAAAATATTCTGCTATCCTATACGAGGAGGGGTCATAATGGACCACCAACTACATTAACTATCTAAAATGGGCCACTGCTACAATCTGCTACTTCAATGAATGAATTTGACATTCTTCGGTAATCTGTTGTACTTCTTGATCAGGTGGAGCGTAACATGTATGAAATTCCATAACCACTGATTGCGTTTGCGTGCTAGAGGTTTGTCCTTCTCGTCCTCCTACCACATTGCTCTTGAATGCAGTTGTTGATGAGTAATTATGCTGAGTACAGGTAGCTGGCCACCTTCGTCCGTCGGGAGCACAGAACAATCAAGAGTAGTGTACTGCATGGCGGTTGAAAGATCTGGTCAGTGGAGCAAGATCGTTCGTCGGATGAAACATATGGATGGCAGAGATAGTTTGGCAGAGGTATCGGGAGATACAGTCAGCGGAATGGACACAGGCTGTTGCATCGTGAGCAGGTAGATCCAACGGTCATCGGGCGTCGAAGGTACGCGGGGTTTAATGAACAAGGATGGGGGACGGGCAGTAAGCAGTATTGCCCACACCACTTTTCGGAGGTGGGTGGTAAATGTACAAAGGCGAGCGATCACATCCATCGAGCGACGCGTGGCAGATGTGATAGGAGGAAAACCTCTTTCCTCGTGGTTCAATGCGTGGGTAGTTTTTAAACCCCTATACTACTAGTGTAACCCCTTATTGTTATTAGTACAACCCCCTTATTATATTGATGTACCCATGTAGTGCCCATATTGTCACTATTGTGCCCCATAGAAACCCACTATTGTTATTATTGTGCCCTTACATTATTATTGTTATGTCGGCTCTGATTACATTATGACCCCTTAGCTCCTATATATGAAAGAGGTATTTTCATTTGTATCATCCAAGAATTGTTCATTTATGTAATGTAAAGGAGGTTGCCCCCTCGAAGAGGCTGAATTCTAAGTCGTTGATCTATCTTTTGTATCTTTTCTTGAGCTGGTTTCATAACAGTAGTTGGTGGGAACGGGAGGAGTGACTATCGTCTAATCACGGGGGAAGATGATTGGATGGTGGGGAATGGTTGCGCGAGTTTCTGCAATGGGAGCCGTTATATCAAGGTAGCGAAGATCAATGGTTGGGGTTACAGGGAGGCTTTATTAAGGTGAGTGGGCATGCGGGCGCGGGTTAAACCCCCGGGGCTTAAAGAAAAGGGGCTTATGCAGGGTTACAGAAGTAAAAAGAATATCATAGGGGTATGAAAATATGTGCAGGGGTGAAGGGGAATAAGGGATATGACCGGTGTAGACCTTTTCTGAGCAGAAACCGAGGAATTGAGCTTACTTAGGCCCCTTGAACATTAGCAACCTGTAGCAGAGCTAACACTGGCTCTTTCTGGGGATGAGATCCTCCCTGCGAGGTCTCAAGAACCTGCAAATCAATGCCTTTCCGATGAAAACAAATTAGCCAAAATTTCCTAGTGTTCCATTGGGCATGAAGTCTACTGAGCTTACACTAAAACTGCTAAAACAACATATTTACAATTTTAAGGCCAGAGACCTTAAACAACATAAACTTTCAGAAAACGCCCATTCACTGGGCCATCAAAAACTGCATCTCCTTCCATGCTTTTCAGCATGAAGTTATTGTTCCCTTGGATCTGAGAAATGATAAAAGGCCCTGTTCAGAAAGCATCAAATTTCCCATGATTTCCTTTCTTTTCTTTCAGTGCATCCCATTTCAGGACCAAGCCTCCAACCTGAAAATTATCTGCCTTTGTCCTCCTGTCAAAATCTTCCTTGATCTTTTTTTGATGTACTGCAGACTTTTCAACCAGTTGTTCTCTAATCTGATGTACCTCTGCCAAATCAGTGATCCTTTTAGCCATGTCTTCTTCCTCATTTTGTTCTTGTTGCAGGAACTTTGCCACAGGGAGGGTAAGCTGAATGGGAAATACTGCCTTTGTGCCATACACCATCTTGAATGGAGAATTTCCTATGGATCTCTTAATGGTCACTCTGTCAGCCCACAGTGCATACTTGAGCTTAGAATCCCAATTCTTTTTGTTGTCCTCTAACATTTTTTTGATTATCCTTATCAGGATTTTGTTAGAGGATTCTGCTAGACCATTGCCTTGAGGATAATATGAGGTGGAATGAACCAATTTAATCCCCATTGAATTGCACATGTCCACCAATTCTTTTGCCATGAAGTCTGCTGCATTATCCATGATTAATTTATGTGGGCAACCAAATCTTGTGAAGATATTCTCTATCAAAAACTTCATGACCACATTATGATCATCCTTTCTGGTAGGGATTGCTTCAATCCACTTAGTGAAATAATTAGTGGCTCCTAGGATCCATCTGTGTTGGCCACTAGAATGTGGATTGATCTCTCCAATGAAATCCAAGCCCCACTGCTGAAAAGGTCCTTTTGCATGTATTGGTTTTAAGGGCAGAGACTTCAATTGTTGTTTCCCTTCAAATATTTGTCACCTGTCACAAGATTTAACAAATGAAAATACATCAGAAAATAAAGTGGGCCAATAGTACCCAACTCTGAGGATCTTATGGGCAGTGGTCTTCCAATAATGGTGTCCTCCACACATGCTGGAATGAAATTGCCACATAACTTCCATTGATTGTTCTTTGTCCAGACACCTCAAAAACATTCTATATGGATCCCTCTAGTAGAGCAGATTTTCATTAATGCAATATTTAGCTGCCCTAAGCTTAATAGTTCTGGCTTGACTTGTGCTTGAGCCTAGAGGGATTTCTAGCTTCAACAAAAATTTAACTATTGCAGAATACCAATCACAAGAAACTAAATTTTCTGCCACTGATTGCTTTCTCTTTGGTTGAGCTGCTTCCTCTTCTTCTGTTTGACTGTTTTCTGAATTCGAGCACATGAGGTTTATGTCCAATATTCTACAATTTTCTTCAGCTAATAACCTGGCAAGGCCCTGACCTCTGAAAAGCTTGGTGGGCTTTAGTTTATATTAAATTCAATCATCTTTGCGACCCATTTAGCCCTTCTTCCATCAGCATCAGGTTGTGTTAAGACATCTTTTATTTCAGCAGAGGGTACATATACAATTATCTTGGAATGCAGAATGTAAGCTATGAAAGCTTTCAAAGACTTGATAAGTGCATATGCTTGTTTCTCAATAATATCATACCTCAACTCAGCATCCCTTAAGGTTTTGCTGAAAAATGCCACTAGATGCTCTGAGCCTTCTTCATCTACTTGCAATAAAACTACTGCAAGGGTGTCTTCAGAGGCAAATGAAAATATATGGAACTCCCTGCTGTAATCTGAATTACTTAGAGTGGGAACTTCCGTAATGGATTTCTTAATAGACTCAAAGGATCTTCTTGCTGCCTCAGTCCATTTGATCTCTGACCCCTTTTTCAACATGGAGGTAATATGCTTCACAAGTTCTGCAAAATTCGGGATAACCTCCTTACAAAGTTTATTTTGCCTAGAAGGACTGAATATCCTTCTTTGATCTCGGGACAGACAAAGTCTGTATTGCTTTTATTCTTTCTAGGACAATTTGGACACCTGGAGCAGAAACAATATGTCCCAACAACTTACCTTCTTCTAAAGCAAACTGTGACTTTTTAGGATTGACTGAAATCTCACACCTTCTGCACTTCATGAACACTTTCTTCAAATGCTGCAAGTAGTATTGATGGCTACTGGAGTATATTGTTATATCATCAAGGTAGATGAGGACAAATTTATCCTTCTCTCCCACAAATGCTATATCCATAGCTCTCTGAAAGGTGGCTCCAGCATTCATCAGTCCAAAAGGCATCTTGGCATACATAAAAGTGCCCAAAGGAGTGGTGAATGCAGTCTTTTCTTGATCATCTAGATGTACAACAACCTGATTATACCCTGAAAATCCATCTAGAAACGACATGACTTTGGCTCCCGAGACCTTCTGCAGCAAATGCTCCATCTTGGGTAGAGGATAGTTGTATTTCTTAGAGCATTTGTTTAGGTTTCTGAAATCAACACAGAGTCTGTTTTCTCCACTTTTCTTCCTCACAACTACCAGGTTGTCTACCCACTTAGAATATCTGAGGGGAACAATGATTTTGGCAGCCAGTAGTTTCTTGATTTCTTTTTCAATCAGAGGAAGGAGCAAGGGGTTTATCGGTCTCAGTTTCTACTTGAAAGGGATGGTGTCTTTCTCTAGAGGAACTTTATGCTACATGATCTTCTTATCATATGTTTTCAGGTTGCTATATCCCCATGAAAAGACATCAACAAATTTCTTCATTAAATTGCAGTATTCAGTACTTTGATCAACAGATAGATGAGTGGACAAATTTATGTGTCTAGGCTAACCTGGACTTCCTATATCATGCTTACAGACTACAGATTGGTATTCTTTTTTAGCAGCCTTGTAAGGGACATCATTCAGGTCAAACAACTTTTCTAAAGCAACTAGACCCTTAGGTATATGATTGTTGGGCAGCTGGACAATGCTATCTTTACCAATTTTATTTCTAAGCTAGGATTGGGGATTTTCTTCCAAGGCTTCATTCTCTTGGTCAATTTTCATTTCAGAGAATTCATCAATGACTTGCAAGAACCTATTCACTTCATCATCATCTTCAAAAACTTTCCAATGCTGGACATTATGAGGCAATGATGGTCTATACTTCATTTGTACTTCATAAACTAGTCTGCGAGGCATGGGAGGGATGAACATGCTAGCAGACACAGCAAGGGAATCAACAAGCTGATTTTTGGCTCTAGGAATGTATGAGATACAAAAATTATCAAAAGAATCTTTGAGTCTCCATACCTCATCTTTGTATGCTTTTAGCCTTGGGTGCTTTGCTTGAAATGTTCTGTTTACTTGCTAAATGATCATATCAACATCTCCAAACACCTTTACGCTTCTGATTCCTCTATATTTAACTGTGTTCAGACCCAATATCAAAACCTCATACTCTGCTATATTGTTGGTGACTTGGAAGGCCAGCTTAAAAGAAAATTGTGTACTTTCTTATTGTGGAGATACCAGCACCACCCCTGCTCCTGCAGTCTCCCTGGAACATGCTCCATCAAAGAACATCTCCCAAACCTGACTTCCTTGCTCTTCCTCGGCCTGAATAATTGGTTTCCTGATCTGCATTGAGTCCTTCTGAGATTCTTTTATTTGGCGAATACATGCTCCAAAATCAGTGTCCAAAACATAAATAGGATGATTAGAAGGATTGTTCTCATCACTAATGATGTATGCCAGTTGTGCTTCTTTGTATAATCTCCTGCTTTCTCCTCCAAAAACTGGGACAATGGTATAAGATAAATCATTCTGTAATGTCCCACCTAGTCTCTTAATCCACCCTCTAGACAACAACATGCCAAACTTAGGAGGGACATCTGCTACCACAATGTCCATTACCATGCTCTTCATGGCAGCTAAGTTAGGGTAATGGCTAAATCTTTGATCAATCCTAAGCATTTCACTTTCCTTGAATCAAATGAAAATAAATCATGATATGGTCTGGTGATGTCAAGGCCTAACTCTTCCATGACAGCTTTTGGCATCAGATTGTGGCTAGCCCCTGTGTCCAGCAGGCAGTTGTGGAGGATTTTATCATGAATGGTCAAGGAGACATAAAAATATGGAGAATTATCATTAGCAAGTTCAGTCATTGGACTAAGCACAACTGCAGGCCTATCATCTTGCAAATTGACAGAGTCATTGGAGGTTTGTGTGGTTTTCAGCTCAAGAGCTTCGAGGATAGGCTTCCTAAACACTTCACTCTTTACAAGTTCTAACAGAGGCACAAATATTTTTAACTTCTGAACTCCTGCTTCAAAGCTGAAAGGGGAAGGTGACTTATCAGAACCTCTTACCTCTTGAACTGGTGTTTAGAGGATGACTGGCTCAGCTGCTGGTTTCTTCTATCTGGTATTATGTGACTTTGTTTGAACAACAACTCTTTCGGCAGGATTCTCCTTGGCATTATTTGCATGTGACCTCAAATTATATATTTGTTGTTCACCAGTCTGCAAAATAGCCTTTTTGTCCCACTCTTGACTGGTTTGGTCCTGCAGTAATGCTTCTTCGTATTCAGCCAATGTCAAGAAGGCAACACTGCCTTTATCTTCCATGCAATGCATTTCATCCTCTTCTTCAAATTGTTCCTCCTCCATGACTACATTTTGAAAAGGAGCTTTAACTTTCTGTTCTTCATTTGGTTCTTTACCCCTCTGAAAGATTTGTAGTTGTTCATTTGCTCTTCTGAATGAGTTTGAGTTTCTTGGATTAAGCTCCGTATGTGGAAGTGGGTGGTTTTCATGAAAGGCTAGTTTCTATCGATAAATTTATACAGCTAATGATTATTTTCGGAATTTAGTCTTATTTAGATGGTTTAAATAAAAGATTATTTTTAATGTTTTATGGTGATATTGGATATTTGAGAATTTCAAAAATATTTGAATCAAAATTTATTTTAAATATGGGATAGTATGTAATAGTTATTTTGGGAATTTAGTTGTATTTAGATGGTTTAAATAAAAGTTTATTTTAATTGTTTTATGGTAATATTGAATATTTGAGAATTTAAATTTTTTTTTTTTTAAATGGTTATCTTGATCATTGTTAAAAAGGTTGAAATGAAAAAAATTATATATTATATATATTATATATATATAATATATATATGATTATATATATATATATATATATATATATATATATATATATAATATATATATATATATATTATATATATAATATATATGATGATGGTGGTGGTGGTGGTTAACGTTCACTGATACCAAATTTTGGTATATCCTACTTAAAGAAACGAATTATTTAGTTTGATTTAAGATTTTATTACTATGCTCAAAAAGTTTGGAGAGAAGCCTTCCAAGCTCACTGTAATTTTGACAATGTAAAAGGATAGGAAGGTTAGTATTGCGACAAAGAATTTGAAACTGAGATTTAATGTGGTTGTATGCGGGGCACTCTAAGAGGAAGTGATTTTCATCCTCGATGTTCATATTCTCACAGAGATGTGAGAACCTTTCCATCTGTGGTGTTTTAGGAACTGCCCATATTCTCACAAAGATGTGAGAACCTTTCCATCCATGGTGTTTTAGGAACTACCCAACTACCCGTTTCACAATGGAGCTCATGAGAGTTCGTTCTAATCTTGGCTATATTAATTTTCTTCTTTGAGTTAGTTAAAACAGAGAAATACTTCTGATCTTCTAGGGTGGAGTTGATGACCTTCCTATATCTATATATATAATTTTTATTAAATAACAATTTTATACTCTACTTCATAATACTAATTTTTTTTTATTTTTTAAGTTATCAAATTATAAAGATTTTGGAATTTTTTTTAATAATTTGAAATATAAAACTAAAATTAATTTTGAAATAATTTTTTGGATTTTTAATTGTCGAAGGTTTTTTATTTTAACATAAAGTTTGTAATTTTGACAATGTAAAAGGATCGGAAGGTCAGTATTGCGACAAAGATTTTGAAACTGAGATCTAATGTGGTTGTACCCAGGGCACTCTAAGCGGAAGTGATTTTCATCCTCCATGTTCATATTCTCACAAAGATGTGAGAACCTTTCCATCAATGGTGTTTTAGGAACTACCCAATGACCAGTTTCACAATGGAGCTCATGAGAGTTCATTCTAATCTTGACTATATTAATTTTCTTCTTTGAGCTAGTTAAAACAGAGAGATACTTTTGATCTTCTAGGGTGGGGTTGATGAACATATATATATATATAATATATATATATATATATATATAGATATATATATATATATATATATAATATATATATATATATATATATATATATAATATATATATATATATATATATATATATATAATATATAAATATATATAAAAATATATATATATATTATATATATATATATATATATATAATTATATATATTATATATATATTACATATTTATAAATAACAATTTTATACTCTACTTCATAATACTAATTTTTTTTACTTTTTAAAGATTTTGGAATTTCTTTAATAATTTGAAATAGAAAACTAAAATTAATTTTGAAATATTTTTTGGATTTTTAATTGTCGAAGGTGTTTTATTTTAACATAAAGTTGATGAGGATCTGTTGATTTTTTTTTATTTTTTAATTGACTTGTAGATTGATTCTCAAGGGAATATGCTCAACATATCATTAGTCTGAATGCTTATCATTCTCAATGGAATGTGCTCAACATATGGTTAGTTTGAATGCTTATCAAGGGTTGTAGTGTGTTACAAAGTTTCTTAGGTTGCATTTACTTTTAATAAATTTAAAAAATTAGGTTCATGCCAAGTGGCCACCCGCCCACCAATTTCCTAGGGATTTGAGATTATTCTAATTCTAATAAGCTCCTCCATCATAAGTTCATCGTTATTATTTATATAATAACATTTATTTATATATAAGTACATTTTATTTAGCAAAATGGTCCATTACTTTTAATAAATTTAAAAAATTAGATTGGTGTCAAGTGGCTCCCCACCCACCAATTTTCTAGGGATTTGAGATTATTCCAATTCTAATAACTTCCTCCATGATAATGAATGTAAACAAATTTTATTTAGCAAAATAGTCTATTTTACAATAAGATGTTAAGTTAAAGTTAACCCATAACTTTTTTATACATAGTTAATCAAGTAAATGCGTGCATCGGTAAGGCATTCTTGGTGTTGCAATAATTTTTTTTGTTATATTTGTGAAGCTTTCGACTATATCAACCACACACCATGTCATACGTTGACCGTTACAACCCACCCTTATTTATCGTGTCCTAGTACCTTTGTATTCTTTCCTCTCTCATCTCTTGTTTCAATTATTGTCTTAAAAGTTTACCGCTAGTTTCACAATTTGTCTTCATTGAATTCCTATTCATTTCTTTTCATCTGCAATATATCGTTCTAGAACTAATGTTTTTCCTCGTTATACTTTATATTAAAATTCTCTTTCATACAATTTAGAATCTAAGGTTTTTATGTCTTATTTTCAAATATTTCTTTGCTCATATAATTATTTTGTCTAATCCATATTTTGGTCAATTTTATTAATAATAATTTATTATATTTATTTCTCTCATCTCTTGTTTCAATTATTGCCTTAATAGTTCCCCCATAAATTATCTTCATTGAATTCCTTTTCATTAGCAATTTAGATATCATTCTAGACCTCAAATTTTTATTCCTCAATATACTTCATTATTAGCATTCCTCTTTATACAATTTTATTATTAAAATTCATCTTTACACAATTTACAACTTATGGTTATCATGCCTTATTTCTTTGCTCATGTACTTCTTAATATAATTTATTTATTTATTTCTAATCCATGCTTTTGTCAATTACTTAATCTCTTTTATCAATAGGGTTTTATTATTTTTATTTTTATATTTTTATATTTAAAATTCGAAATAACAACTTCCTCACCGAATTCTTATACTTTATTATTAAAATTCTTTTTATACCATTTAGAATCTATAGTTATTGTGTTTATTATTTCTTTTCTCATATAATTCTTAATAGAATCTTTTTATTTCTAATCAATTCAATTACTTAATCTTTTTATCAATAAGTTTTTAGTACATTTATTATATTTAAAATTCTTAATCTCACTTTTTTTATACTCTTTTAAGAGCCAACTTTCTTTTAAGAAATCCCCAATCTTATTCATTTTTCATATCCCATTCTAATCTTTTTCTGGTTGGTCACCAAAATTGTCCTTGGTCTAATATATTCGTTATTCAGTGACCGTTATTTAATTCTCAATTAACCATTAGACCAATTGACTTATATTTCAATAATTGTTCCTATAAAAGGTTCTCCAACACTCGTTTACTCACAAGATTCTCATTGGCCCCTGATGATGGATGGAGTCACCATTTGAAACGTTGGATGAATCAACCATATTACACAATTTACTCGCAAGATTCTCATTGGTCCCTGATGATGGATGGAGTCACCATCTGAAACGTTGGATGGATCAACCATATTACACAGTTTACTCACAAGATTCTCATTGGTCCCTAGCTATGGATGGAGTCACCATCTGAAGATCAACCATATTACACAGTGCGATTCCGGAAATATCTAACAATATTAATGTGGTTGTACTAGTTATATAAAAGAAGTTAAAATGTGTGGACAGTTTATTTATCATTGAGAACAAATAGATTTAAGTTTAAAAAAAAAAGACATTGAAAATTATGATTTCAAAAGATGAAGAAAATTATATAATTATTATAAGAACTAATTTAAATTAATGAAATAATGAAGCACAATGGAAAAAAAACTCACAATATAAAGCATTAATAAATAATCATTATGAAAAAATTCAAAATAATTTTATAAAAACGATGAAACAGTAAAAATAAAATAAAAACATAACATATTGATTAAAAAAATTATAAAAACACCAAAGTAAGAAAAATAGATAAATTATGTGTGTGTGAGAGAGAAAAGAGAAAAAGAATCATAAAAGAGATCACCTCATTTAATAGCCCTTATCTTAATTCTCAACAAAACAAAAAATAGAACAATTAAGGAAAAAAGAAAAATAATGAAAGAAAAGAAATCGTATAATTTGATAAACCACCCCTTTATAATGAATTTCTTTTAATTTTAAAATTATTTATTCTTGATAATATGTGGAGGCTCTACTTAAAACATAAGATGTTTAAGAAAAAATTTACATAATTAAAATAACTAATTGTGAAAATCTACATATTAAGATTATATTTTTTATTTTAATGAGGTTGCATAAGGATGTTTAGTTTTTTCTAAACCATTGGGGTAAAGGTGGATATCATTTTGAAGAATAAATATAATATTAAAAATATTATTACTTCCAAATTTAAGGCTAAGTTGTGGGACTAGAAAGAGTTAGAGGGAAAAATGAGACTAATGTATTATAAGGAGGTGGCTAACCCCAATCTAGAAAACCAATTTTATCTTTTTGTCTTGACCAGTGTTAACAAGAAAATGAACATTGCCAAAATAAGAACTAATTCTCATGAAGTTCATAGTGAAATCAAGCATTGGTCTATCTCCAAAACAACTTGGGACTAAAGAGTTTGTCACCTTTGTGATACTAAGAAGGTTGAAGACGGAAAGTACTTTCTCTTAAATTGCCTGGGGCTTACTCACATCAACTCTAATTTTCAAAATCTTTCCCACACTACCAACTTTCTTGACTTGCTAAGTTAGGAAAAACAAGATCATCTAAGAACACTTCTCTCCCTTTAAAACTCTCAATTAATCTATTACTTTCTTAAATTCTGATAAACCATATTAATTCTAGTGAACATTAATCATCACCATCAGATAAAAATATTATTTTTTAATATATATATTTGTTTATTTATTAATTATATTTTCCTATTAATAAAATTATATATAGTAGAATTAAATTATAAAAAATATATTTGAAAATATTTAATTCTCTTTTATATAAATATAATAATTTTAACAATTTTAAAAATTATAATAATTTGAGCATTTTAAAAATTATAATTTTAAATAAAAAATATTAGAATTAAATTTAAATAATAATATATTAATAAAACATTTAAATAAAATTTTAATAGTTTTTCCCTTATAACCTCAAACACGTTTAACCATATATATAAATAAGCAATTTCCAATATGCAAGAGGTTGTTGGGTAAATTTTAATTTTTAAATTTTGACAAGTATAGTTGGACCATATATTAAGTAATTGTTTTTAATTTCCATTTGGAAAATCCAATATATTAGTTGTTGGGTAAATTTTAATTTTTAAAATTTTATAAGTATAAATAATTTATAAAGATTTTTTTTAATTTGTGGATATATTTATTAATTAAAAGGAGAATATATAGCTATTAAAATGTAAGTAGTTTCACTCTGACCAATGTTATCTCCATATTACAAAAAAATAGCAGGAGACAAGCTAGAAGCACCAAAAGACGAACAAAATTAGAAGAACGTTTGTGACCATACTCAATCATCAGAAGTGATTGACGCTGGATTATCCGGCCCAGTGCTGGAGGGGGAGGGGGGCGATATGAACATCTAACATGTTGTTTTCAAAGTGAGCAAGTCATGTTTCTAGCTTATCGATCTTCTCTGCTAGCAAATTTTTCCCCTGCCAAACCACCATAATCATTTCTCTGGCATGGCATTGAAAGTATTGCAGTTGGTTTAGCCTGGCCATGACAACCTCATGCTCTTCCTTTCTAGTCTTGTCGTATGCTTCCAGACGATCCAGAACTGACTAAAGAAAACCATTTTGAGCAATAGAGCGGTTTTGTAGGCCAACAACTGTACGCCTTAGAAGACCTGCATGCCCCTGCCTGCTACTCTAACCTTACATGCCTATTCCATGACCATGATTCACACTCTCATTCCTACCGCTGCAAGTTTCACGTTGACCCCGCACGAAACCCGCACCTCCTTTTCCACCTCGAGCACTAGACGACGACTTGTCAGCACCACCAACGACATGCCCTCCTCGCTTAGACCTTACAATAGCCCTTTCTCCTAGCGCACCTCCATCTCACTACCTGAGCCACACTGATTGGACGAGTCGACCATCTGCAGGGGTTGGGAGCAAGAACTCTGCAATACAAGTTGCTTGGTGAATTCCCAAGACGAGACCTACAACGCTCATCACAACCTCCCGACAAACTATGTGCCAAAGCAAGCCTGGCGCCAGCCCCGAATCAACCAACATGAGCCTCCCCTTCGAAATTGTCAGCCACCACACACCATCCAGGAGGGAGACAACCTTGGCCACAACTAAGTTTTGTGTCAACCAAACCAAAGAATATTCCTCTCCATTGTCAGGGGAAACACTTGGAAGTAGAGTTGTGCACTGACTGACTTAACTTAAGAGCACAGTGTCCTCGAGAGCCTAACCAGAGCCAAGTAAAATCTGGAGCAAACACCACCAGACCCTCCAATGACCTCCGAGACAAAATGATAGTCACCCAATTGAGAAAACTGCTAGACAAACTTTTGGCCACGCTCGAAATAAGTTAACCCAAAGCCTTGCTACCTCCATTTCTAGCAATTTTCCTGCTCGAGGCCCAGGAGATTATACCCCAACACGCATGCATCTTAGATGGCCAGGAAAAAACTGGAGATATGAGGATGAACAAAAATCCCGCTACAGACAAAAGACCTAGGCACCACCCCAACCACAGAGAACACTCAAAGAAATATCCATCGAGCACCACAAGAATGGACACCAAGTCTGGCCACCTTACCATGCAAATTGCCCACAACCCGCTCACAAAGGCAATGAGTTGGGCACATGCACTCAAACTTGAAGCTTTTGCTATCCATACACAATAGAGGAAGCGGCGACGTTTTTCTCCATCGCTCTAAGATTACCCGAGGGACGAAGAACCAAGCCAAACTACGGTTGCTCAGACCAAAGTCTACCAACCTCCACAATGCCAACCCAATATAACCTACAATAGCCCCAACAATCACCATTAATTTCCTTACCTAACTAGCACACCTTCATGCGGAGGACAAATGAAATCTTTCACTCCTCGCAAATCCTTTCAATTTACACCTTATGTAATGGGAGGTCAGATTATCTGTCCTCTTCCCCATCTGTCGTATAGGACCCTTTATTGTCCACATGTCGAGCATGTCTCAAAGACCAACACCATCATTGGGGTGAAAAAATTAAATTAATTTTATTGAGTCGACAGGCTCATTCAACAGCTTAGTATGATGTGTAATGTTGTCTGTATGTCATCAAAGTTGAATTTTTGCTCATCTCAGTCAAAAAAAAATCTAAAAATAAATAAAATAATTATACAAAACATTTAAATAATGTCGACTCATCAAAAAATTTGCACCTGAAAAAATTGGATGCCTCTCAGCTCATGTTAGGTCTATATTTAAAATGGATCTATGCTGGTAATATAAATTATATTTAAAAAAAAATTAGTTATATAAAAATTTAAAATGTGAATTAGTTGATGATAAAATGTGTTATTAATAATTTTCTTACAATATTATTACAATTTAATTATTTATGTCATTAATTAAAAAAAATACAAACCAAAACAAATGTTTTGGTTTGTGAAATTGTAAAAAATACTAAACAGAAAATTTTATCAAACAACCTTAATTTTTTTTCTTTTTAAATATAATCTTATTAAAATATTATTCTAGTTTGTATTAACTAACGGATCTTGAATAAGCCAAATTATGCATCTCTAATCAATCGAGTCATTCTAGGCACTGTTGATATTTCCATGTCTTTTTGGTTTCAGTTAACTTATGATTTTTCTATTTCGCTTGGAATTTACGAGTGCTCTGGCATAATGTCTTGCATAATAAATCTTTTTGTATTTATGTTATTAAATCTTTTTGTATTTATGTTATTAGTATATGGACATATGGGACAATTAGTTGATTAGTATATGGAGATATGGGACAATTAGTCTAGCTGAGCCGAGAGGCTCATTCTACAACCTAGTATGAACTTCTTTAGAGTGCAAATTACAAAAAGTTTCACTGTTTAAACAAAAATACAATTTAAACAATGAAAATTTACACATTATATTTTGCACTCTAAATAAGTTTGCACGTGAAATTTGGTCCCTCTGGGCTCATGTTAGATCCTTACTTAAGATGGATCCATGCTCTATTTTTATTTTAAAGGTGAGTATATGGACATACAAACTTACACATCCCCTCTTATGAGTCTATGGGCTCAATGAGTCTCTCGGCTCAATAAAAATAAAAATTTAAAAGTACGTTCTAAATAGAAAAATAATGTTAGTTATAATTTTTTTTTAAATGCTATAAAGTAATTAAAATTAAAAAAAAAAAGAAGTGTGAATGAGATGTTTAAATCTTATACTTTTCAAAAATATTTCAACAAAAGATTTAAATAACATATTTGAAGATCTATTTTAACTAATTTATGTCGATATGAACTTTATGTATGTCTATATATAGAAAAAATATATGGTTAAAATTTTTATTTGGTCCTATGTATACTCTATTTAGCATTCAAAAATACTATCTAAACAATGAAAAATAACATATTGTATTTTGCACTATGTTTGTCCGTCTTAAAATAAAAATTAAATAAAATCTTCTTTAAATAGAAAAATAATATTGCTATAATAATAATAATAAATGCTATGCATATTTAATTAGTTGTCCTTAAGACGTAATATAATTTCATCTAAAGTAAACCTTATACACAAATATTTAAGATATTTAAACCTTACACTTTGCAAAAATATTTTAACATGTGATATCAACTTCATATATATCTATATGTATAAAAAAATATTAAAAGAAAATATTTTAATGTTGTATGAATAAATTATTTTAATATGAATTAATATTGACGTATACTTAAATTATCATGGTCCTGATGATGAACCTAGATCTAGATTCTAAATGTGTGGATCCTTTGTTCTCTATGTGATTTCTCTGGAAAATTTGAACATTATAATATATTAATAACAAAAAAATGAGTTTAATTTGCGTTGATAAAATGGTTCAATGCACATGTTATGTAATCTTCGTCATATTCAAAAATACAATTTAAACGATAAAAAATTACACATTTCTTTTGCACTTTAAATTAAGTTTGCACTTGAAGAAATTTGATCCCTCTCAGCTTATGTTAGATTTGTATTTGAGATGATCTACGCTAGTTTCTAACAAAGAGAAAAATATTTTCCCTCTTGGTTTGAGTTAACTTACGGTTTTTATACTTCACTTGGAATTTACCGATACTCTAGCATAATGTCTTGCATGATGAACTCTGGGAATTTACAGATATTCTCGCATAATGTATTGCATAATGAAGTCTTGGTCCATAAACATTTTTGTATTTATCTAATTGGATATCAATTTAATATAAAGAAACTAAATATATTATAATATATATATATATATATATATATATATATATATATATATAATCTAGATAATGTAAGTAATAATTTTAATTTAATTGATTTTATCTTATGAATCAAAATTATTTATGAATCAAAACTATTTATAAACTGGGGATGGTCCTTAAAATGAAGTATTCCATTTCATGAGGTTCCAAGCTCAAATCCTAATGAAGTATTACTTTTCATAAGGTTCCAAGTTCAAATCCCATAAGTTTCCCTGCACCTCATGTTGGGGTGGTGTGGTGTCTAAGCCTAGAGATTATAGTGGTAGCATAACTGACCCAATTATCAATTCCTCTAAATACAAAAGGAAAACAAACAAACCTATAGTGGTAGCATAACTAACCCAGCTATCAATTCCTCTAGATACAAAAAGAAAACAAACAAACAGCCAACCAACCAACAAAAAAATACTTACAAATTCAAATAAGTAAATTATATTTAATTAATCATTTCAACTAATTAATTTAGACATTAAGATGCCTCAATCCTTGCAATTTGAATTTAAATTTTAAAATATTTAAATTCCTTAAATCAATGTAATTCATTTTCCTATTATTATATTTTTAAAAAATATAATACAATTTTTTTTGGCAGAAAACATATATGTATATATATAATTCTTTCTTTTACTTGTATTATACCATAAAAATATATCAAATTTATAAATATTTTATTATTATTTTTAAAAAGTATTTTAATCAAAATTATAAATATAAATATGAATTTATTTTATTTTAATTTTAAATCTATTGAAATTTTTTTTTTTAGATTGTATTATATTTCGTTATTTAATTACACATAATGCCTATGCTTTTTTCAACTGCACAAATTAATTACACATTTCCATTATACTAAATCAATTATCTTTTAATCTTTTCCTCGCCACCTATCATTCCCAAGATTTCCTCCAAGGTAGTGTATTTTGCTCCTCTAGAATTTGTCTGGTCACCTTATGCTATAAACAGTCTAAACTTTGTCTTGTCACCTAATGCTATAAACCACTAATATGATAGAGCATTTTTCTTTTAGGACATCCTTCCTCTTAAACTAAATAAGGTGATATTCAAATACTTTATTGGTGATATTCAAATACTTTATTGAAGTTACATAATAAAATATATTTTATGGTTAATACTGAAATATTATTTTTGTTATAAATATTATTTTAATACTATAAGTTAATTTTATAAAAGAATTACACAATAATGTGTGTGTTTCTTTTTCAAGAGTATATATAAGTTCAAAATTAAGAGAGTATTAAAGTATGTACACTTCCACTTTGTAAACTTTAGTAATAAAATCTCTAAATATAACAATATTTTATTTGTGTTTTTAACATATTCTTAAAAAAATATTTTGATTAACTCACCATTGAATAAAGAGTTGATTTAATAATTTTTTTATTTTTATTTTTTATTTTTTCTTGAATACAAGATGGATTAATCTATATGTTTATAAGACTTCCTTGCAACAACTTATATGTGTCCTTTCTTTATTATTTATCATTAATGTAAGGTCTTATCCTTCCATCGCTTATTGCATCAAGGAGATTCTATGCATACCTTATATGATATTGGGTTTATAATTAAATGGGTTGTAATGTGTTTGCACTGTACAATAGTTATCAATAGTTATGGTTGTGTGTAAGGCCCTTCCTTCTACACGAGTTTATGGAGTTTATTACCAGTTACTCCATCGGTTTGGTAATTAAAGATTTACGACCTCCGACCATTTGTTATAATTGATGTATGGATTTCATTTTTAACTGTCTCATGCGAGCATACATATATTTACTTGAATAGTTTCTCTGTTAATCATTGCTTCGTGTACTATGGTTTCTATGTTAATCATGGCTTCATTTACCATGGTGGTTGTTTTATTTTCCCTTTTCATAATTTTATTTGGTTAAAGACTAGCATTTGCACCAGACGTTGCAAGGAAAACGCCTTAAGGCAATAGATAACATATAACACTATGTAAAGCAATTGATAACATATAACACTATGTAAAGCAATCGATAACATATAACACTAATTAACGCTTCTTTGTCCCACCACCTCCGAGCTGGCACCCGCTGTGCTGGCAACCAACACCCGCGAAATTTCAAACGATCCCTCGCACCAAACATTTATTTGCTCCATTCGCACAACCAGAACATGTCCTTTCGAGGATTCATTTCTCCTGTTCACGGTGCTTGCTCACCTCGTAGGTCCGCTCGCGGTGCTGAATCCCGACAGGCTGTGCCCTAGGCGTAAGGTAAATTATACTCTGTGAACAATGACATCCACCATTTTGGCGGGCGCCCGGTAGGCCCATGCATACGAATCCCACGTCGTGCTGCTATAAATTGTCTGCATTGGCAGCTCCCAGCACCTGGCGAAACAGATACATTCAAGGTCTCCATTTGGGCGCAGGTTCAAGCGACGCTGAAGGTGTTTTCCCATTGCATCATAATCAGTTACCAGATTTATAACGAACCACTTAGCCATTCTGTCATCTTCAATAGTTTTTAGGACGTGGTTTAATGGTTAATAGTTAAGTAGGGAGGTCTAATCCCAAACAAAATTATATATATCTGAAAATTGCTCCAAACGCGGTCCAATCTCAAGCAAATTATATATATCTGAAAACTGCTCCAAACACAATTTTTTTAGTTGAAAAAAATACAATAAACCACCGCCATTACAATTGCAAACTCAAGTACCTGCATCAAGTGTGCTTGATTGTGTACTACCCACTTAGTCATGGAGGCCATGAAAATCAGATAATCCTAAACCACCACCATTGCAAGCTTCCTACATCCATTGTGCCTGCCTGTGCACTTTGCCAGGTGCATAGTTTATTTGGGCTTTTCATTGAGGTGAGATTTTGAGTACAAATATATTCAATTATGTGAGAGGAATTTGGTGCACATTAATTTTCACATGCTTGCTAGGAAGGATGACCACGGAAAAATGCAAGGGCACCAACCGGTGGAGCATTGATGTAAGTAGTAGGCTCAGACTACCTGAAGTATGTTGCCACATTTGCTTTATCCTCCTTTTCAACTGAAAACATTTTCTAATGCTCCTTTGGTGTGGTGCCATTGCTTTCTGCAATAAATGAATTATACTTGGCTATTTTAGCAACAAAAAATATAATTGCAAGTGAATCTCATTTTCGTGTCAGATCAACAACATTTTTCTCGAACTTCTTGTTCCTACTTACTGAAAGAAAACTGTGTTTTTTGTTATCAACCTTGAATATTTCTTTCATCTCTTCTCTAACATTATTATGGCGATCTGGGCTCTATGTCAAATGAAGTGACCAGACTGTCATAAGATTAGGCTAGTAATGCAAGCAAGGCGATGACTGCATGTACATTTTGAATTGGTGCCTCAACAAGTGCTAGCATCTCTAACAATTTTTTGAAGTGATTGATGTTGTTGGCCACATCTTATGTTGTCATCTTTATTTGTGAAAACTTCCTCAGCTATATCTTAGGATGACAACTTGATATTCATAAATGTTAAACAACTTGAATTTCAATTGATTGTTATGTTTGGCTACATATTAGGAGACTCCTCTTTATTTGGTGAAGTTCCCTCAGACAAATCTCACAGTTATAGCTTTATTTCACACATGTGTGCCCCATTTTTCTTTTGGTGCATTTTTCTTTCGGTGTTTTGGCACTGCTGATGTGAGTCATTTGATCATTAATGCTCAAAATGCTACAAGTAAGAGTCCTGTGATTATTAGTTTCCCATTT
>APFE030186930.1:288235-324114 GCA_000404065.3 Pinus taeda | reverse complement strand
ACAACTAGATCTGTTTTAGACAAAGAAGAAAGTCAAGCTAGCTACAGCCATGGTTCTGGTGTACCTTGAGACTTCTAATTTGCATGGGTGTTTGTTGTATTGCTTGTTCTTTTTTAAATAGGTAACCAACCTGAAAATTAAAGTCTGGCCTTCCTTATGAACAGACCATTAGCTTTGGTATCAAATATTGGAAAAAAATCTAGTGATCAAAGAGAGATATTGAGCTTGCGTTCGCAACACTAGAGTGCTCAGCAATTGGAATCAAATTTATTGATTAAGGCATGAATGTACAACAAATAAATGACATACCATCCACTGAAATATTTTAATTTTAGCAGAAAGAATGATGTAATCACAGTGGACAAATATTAGAGAGTAAAATATACGATAGAGAATTGCAGTGCTTTGGAAATAAAATGCATGAGTCAACCTTACATTACTGGGATTCTCGCACACTTACAAAGTGTGACTACGGCTTAAAAATGTATTTTTGTTTAATAAAAATGTATAGTTAAAAATACATTTTAAGTAAAAGCATAAGATTATAAGAGCATGTTCATGAAAATTTATTTAGTCAAATTTTCAATATTTTAATAAAATGTAATATAAATTTTTAATTAATAATAATAAATTAAAATAATATTTTTAATAATAAAAAAGTTAACCCACATTTTCAAATAATGCTAAGTAATCAATTTTTTTCTTTTAAATAATAAAAATTAGATGTTATCATATATTTTAAAAATATCGTTCGTGTCAAGAAAGTCCTACAACAAACCCAAAGAATCATGGAGATTACTACACGTAAAACGGCTTCAGCCTAAACCTCTAATCTCATGGAATTAACCAGAGGGAAGTTGAAGTTGCTATAAGAGCAGTCGAGAAGGCTTAAGCCTCAAGATTGCACATATCTTTGATGCCAGTCCACTGGTCTAGTGCCGAATTCTCAGGTTCAGTTTCAAGTCAAGAAACCCTGCTGGTCGGATATGGAAGCTCTTGTTCACGGTGCTAAAATTCGTGAGCAACATTGTGCGATTGACAACAATACTTCTTTTAGGTCCGCATAGTCTCTGAAGCAAGCGATCTCTGCCATGAAATTCGAGAGGCCAGAAATCGAAGGTGAGGCGCCGCTTAAGGTCGCAAGATCGAGGTCCATTGCGGAGGTCAAGGATGCGTGCAAGCAGTTTCGAAACTATGTCATAGAGATGGTTGCGGAGGACAAGAATGTGAACGATCTTATGGATGTGGAAGAATTGTTGTATTGTTACCAAAATATCACGTGTCCCGTTTACAGGGATTTGCTGAGCCAATTTTATGCAGAGATTTGTAGTGGTATCTTCTTGGATTCTGCTTCTTCCTCTTCCAACGATGAAGAAAGCCTCAGCATTTCTTCAAATTTTTTATCTAAAGAATTACAGTTCTGAGAGTTTTGTGTACGTGTGGGGCTAGAAATCTAAATGCCGAAAAAAGGAACTCGAATTTCTTTCTTATAAAATTCTTTAAAGTACGAATTTTCTGTGAGAGTAAACTAGATGGTCTATCCTTTACCTGTGAAAGCAAACTGACATGTGAGCGTCTCAGACCCCAGCCATAAAAATCTATAAAAATCATGCGCATGATGATTTTGTTATATCTTTACTGGATAATATGGTTGTTTTACCAAATAATGTTATGGCTTTTCTATTCTTCTGTACAGTCTTCCTGCGAAAAAAAAACTTGACGAAATAGAAAACAATCTAAAATAAAACCTGTTAAATACATAAATTATCAATAAAAGTACAGCATCTCAAATCTTGAAGCAATACTTTTGAATTTCTTAGAATTTCAGTAATTTCATGAATTTTCATGTCGAAACCAGTCTGCAGAAATCGACTTCTTTTATGGTGATAGGCGTAGCCTCAAGAATTTTCGTCTCCGAATCGGTTTGCAAAAATCGTGTAGATCACGTCGCAAGGGTGAACGCAGCGGTTTCTTCGTCTTCTTATTGGGTTTCTTGTACAGATGAGAGCTTGTGCAGAGTAGCCACCTCCACTGCTTAAAGCTTGAGGCTTCTCCCGGGTTCAGTGTTGGTGAAGGGTTTGTTCGTCCTCTCGGCTGGCTAGATTTTGCATTCGCTGAAGGCGATTCGGGCAGCTCCATGTTGCCAGCAAATCCCATGTGGAACGAACTGCACGGCGCTAATGCCATAACATAAAATGCCTGTACGGTTTCCATTCCGCCCGTGTCTCTTCCAAATGCCTGTACCTTTTCCATTCTGTCTGTGTCTTTTCCCCTTACCATTGATCTAACGCTTGAAATTTGTTTAATTGTCTAACATCTAATCATATGGTGCACAAAATGACAGGTAGGCAATGAGGGAAGTTGATTTCAGAGGGAAACGCCTTACGACGTAAAAATAAGTTATATTACCATCATGTTCTTGTTAACCGTGCATGGTTTCAGCCATAAATTTTCTATCCCGTTGTTTTCATTTTGTTTCTTATTTTCTTTGCGGCCAAGCCCTAGTTCGAACTCTCTTAAAAATATTTCACTCTAGCTTTGGGGTGCCTATATAAATTAATATTGGAACAAGAGTTATATTCTTTTCTTGGTTATGTTCTATAATATGGTTTTTTTACACCAATTATGTGAATAATTAGTGATTATTGCATCTTTGTTTATGTTTTTTCTAAATTGAAGGGTTTAATTCTTACTAGATATATGTAAACCTATACATATCAGCTTGTAGCTCAAGCCTACTACTTATTGTATCTTGATTTTATTTATGTATCATCAGAAGAGTTTCTTTAATCATTTTTTTTCCCATGGAAAAAGTTGTAATTTTCATTATATGAAAGAAAATTACATTTTGCATAGGCATAAGCATTACTATAGTGAGGCATTTCTTGTACCAAAATTGTAAACTTGTAGTTCTCCAAACAGATGGAGTGATCAGAGATAAATCAAAAAATAATGAAGTTGTCATCCTCTTCACAAAGAGTGAGTAATATGTTCTTTTAAATATGTACATCTATACAAAAAATAAAGTAAACATCAAATATAGAGCAAGAGCTAGTTTCCACATGCTGTTCATATGAGATCTGGATCTATAAAGGGCCTGTGATAGTGCTAGTATACAACACCATCCAATTCCTCGCAAATCAACCAGATGTCATCATCCCATACCGTTTCTTCTTTGGATAGGTGGTCAGCAACGGTGTTCCGCTCCCTGTAAATATGGTGACAAGTAAATGAGTCAAATGATGTAATAAGTCTGTGAATCTCGACCAAAATATGCTTCAATGTATATGCATTGCAGATGTATTTTTTGTTGATCCAATTAACAACCAGTTTTGAATCCCTAAAAAGTTGTAAGTGCGTGCAATGTTTATGCAATGCAAATTGTATGAGATATTTGGCAGTCAGAAGCTTGGCGAAGTTGTTTGTTCCCCTGCCTAGTCCCATTTGTATTTTATAGGAGTGTGTGTCTGATAAGTTTAGAATGGCTTCTCCTCCGCATCCCTGTTCCTGAGCTGAGCCGTCAAAGTAGGCCCATGGGAGGGAATGATCAATGGTTTCTGCCTCAACTCTCCTGATCTGGTTGTGTGCTGTTTCTTCTGGGATCATCTAATATTTTGCGAATGCTCGGTTCAGGATGGAAGACCAGTGGGGGGATTGGTTTTGAAAGATAATTTGATTCCTGGCGATCCAAATCGCCCAACTTATCACCACCGGTATATTTATTTCCTTACCGTTGATTTCCTTCCACCAATTACTCCAAGCATCATTGATGTTGTTCCTGTGCCATTTGCTGGATGAAGGGAGTGTTTTTCGGAAGTCGTTCCATAGGGCTAGAGTTGCTGGGAAATTTAGCAAGAGGTGGACAAAATCCTCATTGTTGTTCCTACAGAGGTGACACCAAAAAGGCCCCGAGAAAGATCGCTTCATTAAATTCGCACCCGTCGAGACTTTTTGTTGAGAATGGACCACATTAGAAGCTTGGCTTGGGGGGCTACTCTTAGTTTCCATAGAAGATTCCACCATGGCTCAATGACTGCAGGTTTGTGGGGATCCATAAGTACCAGATATCCGATCTTGGGGGAAAAGTGTCCGTTTTTTTCATAAGCCCAAATGAGCTCATCTTCCCCCTCCATTATTCTGACATGGGCCTCTGTTAGCACATATATATATTGTCTCCATATGGGTTGCCAGGGTAGGGGTATGTTAAGTGTAGCTGTAGTTTTCATGGCCTACTGAGACAAAAGGGATCTGTCATTATCCGTGATATGGCTTATGTGAGTAATGCCTTGATTTAGTAAGTGTTGTCTCAGGTCCTCTAGTAGTTTGTGCATGTTGTCACATCCTACCCAGGGATCCTCCCCTATACGAACCGAGGAGCCAGATCGAATTCTCCAAGTAAGGCCGCTTCTTATCAAGGCCATTACCTTAGTTACCGCCTTCCAAATGATTGAGATGTTCCCATGATGCTCGTGGCCTTATCTGATCCAGTCAAGTGGACTTGTGGGTGAGATGTATTTGGCAGTGACCACCTTCATCTAGAGACTGCAATTATTGAGGAGCTGCCAACCCAGCTTGGTTTCCAGTGCTTTGGAGAAAGAATCTAATCTCTTTATTCCCCAGCCTCCCCATCTCTTTGGCAGTGCAAGGGTTTCCCATTTGGTCCAGGAAAAAATGCTACCCAGTTGCTTCCCCTTCCATAGGAAATGGTAGCATATGCTTTGCAATCTGTTCAGTATGCCTCTGGGGATCCAAGCTAAGGTCATCTAGTAGACTGGAGTTGCTTCAAGTACAACTTTAATCAATACTAGCCTACCTTCTCTGGAGAGATATTTGTGGTACCAAACATTCAGATGCTTTTCTACTTTGGATATGAGCCATACCCAATCTGCAATCTTGTAGCCGAAAGGCTTCAGTCGGTAACCCAGATATTTTAGCCCTTCCTTAATAGGGTGAGTTGTAAAGGGGAATCTTCTAAGAGCAAATAGTGTTTCATTTTGAGAGCATCCTGTTGCTGTCAAGGTGGATTTAGATTCATTCAGCACCATCCCCATGGCTTTTTGGAAAATGCCCATGACCTGGTGAAGGGCAGTGAGGTCGCCAAGGCTTCCGTTGAGAAAAATGAGTACATCATCCACAAAGAGTAAGTGAGTCAAAATAATTGAATCTGATATTTTGATACCTCTTATCCTTCCCTGCTTATGTTCAGCTTCAATGAGGCAACTAAGGCCTTCCATAATAAGAAGAAAGAGGGGAGGGGACAGAGGGGAGCCCTGTCTGAGTCCCCTCTCAGCATGAAAGAAGGGGGATGCCAACCCATTGATAAGAACACTATAAGGAACATCGGTTATGCAGCTCATTATCCACTTTATGAAGGGGAAGGGGAAGCCCAAGTGAGTTAATAGGATGCAGAGGTAGAGCCAGATTACCTTATCGAAGGCTTTCGATAGGTCTATCTTCATAATCATTCCTTTCAATTTCCTGATCTGCACCGAATGGAGAAGTTCCTGTGTGGTGCCTATCGCCTCATGGATCTACCCATTGTGCAGGAAGACAAATTGTTCCCGGGATATATGGAGGGATAGTATAGGCTTGATGCAATTGGAAATGATTTTGGCTATTATCTTGTATATGTAATTGCACATGGATATGGGTTTTAAGTCATCAAAGGATGTGGGCTTATCAGCTTTGGGGATGAGTGCAATGAAGGTAGACTTAAACCCACCTGGGATCCTCCCTCTAGTTCTGGTCTCCTCAACAAGTCTAAGGAGGTCCTCTCCTAGGATCTCAAAAAAGGATAAATAAAATTCCACTGACCATCTGTTTGGCCCTGGGCTCTTATCTTTCTTTAGCCACTTTAGTGGATCTTCGAGCTCTTGTAGTGAGACTTCACTTAAGAGCTCCTATTTCATCTCTTGATCTACGAACCCAGGGAAAAACTGAGTGACCTACATGACTTTAGCTAGAGTAGCAGTAGTAGGAGCCTTGTATACTTTTTGAAAATGTGTACATGCCAATGTAGCCAAATCTCTAAAAGATTGTACTATTCGTCCCTGAGAGTCTTGTAGATCCCATATAGTGTTAATGATTTTTCGACCATTTGTAAATTTGTGGTAGAATTTAGTTTTGTCATCCCCTTCTTTTAACCAGATGGCCCGACTTCGAAGTCACCAATTTTCATCTCTGTTTCTTAGGATTTGGGTTCTCTTCAATAGTGCAGTTGTGTGTTTGTCCTTTTGCTCTTGGGCCATCCCACCACCTCCAGGACATTCTTCAATGGTTATGATGTCGGCTTCTGCTTATCTCAGGGACAAATCCTCCTCCTCCTTCTTCTTCTTGGCCCATGCCTTGGAGAGTTCCTTCAACTCCTTCATATTACAGGCGAAATTATGGCCAAAGTCCCTAGATGTGCCAGGGGAGTTGGCCTTCCAAAACTCTGTCACTAGTTTAATATTTTCCTTATCTCGGAGCCAGGTAGCATTGAATTTAAACGAGGCCTTCGGTTTGACATTAATGTCCAGTATCTGAAGGTAAATAGGACGGTGGTCTAAAAGGCCACCCGAGCCCACCCATTGTCTAATTCTAGCTCCTCTACTAACCATGTCTTCCTTAGTGATGAATATGTCCAGTCTTCGAGCCAAACGTGTATCCCATGTTCTGTTGTTCCTCCATGTGGGTCGCATCTTGGCTAAGGGGATGTCAATGAATTTATGAGACTCTAGTAGGTTCCCAAAGTATTCAGACAGAGCGTCTACTTAGGCTTGATTTCCCCAAGATTCCGCATATCCCAGGGAGAAGTTGAGGTCACCCCCCAAAATAATATTCTCCTGTTGTAAAAGGGTAGAATTGAACAAAGTTCTCCAGTATGTGGCTCTGTCTTGGCAGGGGCCATAAACATTATAGATTCTATATTCCATTTCAAGGGTAGGGGAATAAATATTTTCAACCAGGTATCCCCGACCACCCCAGATTCTCAGAGTTTTAAGAGAGCAGTTGTTTATGCCCAGGGTCAGTCCTCCCGATCTCCCGGATGCATATAGGGAGTGGAAAGTCCAGCCCGAGAGCCATGATTCAAGTAGATGAGAGATAGTGTTGGTGGGACCTAGGGTTTCTTGAAGAAAAATGATCTATATCGACTTAGAGGCAAAAAAACGTTTGAGGGCCAATTTATTTTCCAGGTTGGCCACCCCATGACAATTGAAGGAAAGCAGCCTTCATGGAGAGTGGGGGGGGCGGGGGGGGGGGGGGGGGGCGGGGAGGGGCTGAGGGCTTGCTTCACTCTAAGGGCCCAATTGATAGTTTTCTATTTTCCTATAGTAATTTCCTCCCCTCCCTGATGCTTAGCCTTCGAAAGGTGGGAGGGGCGACCACAGGCCTTAGGAGGGGGAGGAGGGGTACCACCTCAAACCCAATAATGTCGAGGCCCTGGGAGCGTATCTAGGAGCGAAGGGGATAACAGGGTTCGAGGGGGAGATGGGAGGGGGTAGGTTTAGGAGGGCCACCCATAAGGGAGGGTTGGGGGAAGGAGTATACAAGGGGAGGGGGAGAAATAGTGCAATGTTGTACCAAGGATGTCTAATAGAGCAACCAGGGGGGGATCAAGGAGGGAGGAGTTGGGAGGATGCCTGTAGATTCCATGGCCTGGGATTTTAATGATAAGGATGGCAAATCAGGAATTATAAAATATGAAATAGTAGAAGGGAGAGGTATATTTGACATACCCGTGGAGTGTGTGTCCCCTATGGCCGCCCTTGCTCTTGTTAATGGTGGGGAGGGAGGCTAGAAAGGAGCTTTCCCCCACTTCTTTCGTGAATCCTTCCCTTGTGTCTGCTCTACTTCAACCAGGCCTTGTGGATGTAGCTCTTCTGATTCCACTGTGGGAGGTGGATTGTCCCATAGGTGCTCTTCCTGCTCTTTGTTCTCCTCCAGGCTTCCATTCTTGGTGATTAGGGGACAGTCCTTGTAAACATGCCCGACCTTGTGATAGCGACAGCATATGTATGGGATACCTTCATAGTCCAATGGTTGCTTCCTCGTGAATGATCTCCACTGGATAGTGATAAGCTCCTGAAGTCCACCTCGAGTATCCATGTGCACTAGTAGTCTAGCAAAAGCCATCTTGCCCGTGGACAGGTAGGATTTGTCTGATTCCCTGTAAGTGCCAATAGAATCCCCAATGCGTCTGAAGATATATTTGGACCAGAAGTGTAATGGGAGACCTGGGAGTCTTACCCATATCAGCCCAACTCTAAGTTGTTCAGTTTCCGGGTCAAACATCAGAGTCTAGCATTTCAGAAGGACCAAGGTGTGCTCGAAGTGCCATATGGATAAAAGGACCCAATTTGTGTAGTCTGGTCTAGAGAAGCGGAGCAAACTATCCTTTCACAAAGGTCTGGACTGTGGGAAAGTTTGCGAGAAGATGACCCCAAACCTCCATTGTCCATGCTTTGATGCAGGCCACAGTATAGTTTCAACCTCGGACTCTATCAACCAACACTCTATTCGCAAAATCCATAGTATCCCACAGCTGTATGTCTTCCTTGAGTCGGAGAAAAGTATCAACCTCCTTTGTACGAAAGCACTTGGTATTCTTGCTAGCCCTAGCTTCAGCTTCAGTGGTACCTCCACGATTAGGGGATCACTCCTCTTGGGGGGGAAGCAGTGGGGGAGGGGATAAGTCATCAGGGAGTGCACCGGATGAGGGGGGAGCGAAAATGTAACTGCCAAAGAGGGGTAAGGTCAAGCTTGGCGTGATCTAGGGAGTCAGAATGGCAGAGTGAGCGGGCGAACCAGAGGGTAAGAAAGATAGAGGAGAGTTAGGGGTGTGACTAGGGGAGGGAGATGGAGGGTTAGGGTTAAGGAAAAACCCTAGGGAGGACGGGGAAAGTGGGAGGGAGGAGAGGGACAGCAAGGTTAGGGGGTCATCTGGCAGGATCAAACGATGATTCGAAGGGCCAGAGAAAGGAGGGAGCCCATAGATAGCTTCGTGCAGATCATTCCCAAACGACTACATCCCATACTTATCAGAGCACGGCCAGATAGAACCCTCTGCTAACGATTCATCTGAATAGTCCACCAAGTCTAGGTCCATCGTTGTCTAGGGCAAGGAAACGCTAGCTACCGTAGGTAACTATTAGGGGAGGGAGCAGTATGTCGGCCAAAACAGTTGGTACCCAAGGTCAATTCCCAAACCGTGATGTAGGTAAACGACTGTTGTAAAACAAATGCCAAAGTAAAAAAATCTCTATTGTGGAGTAGGGGTAATATAATATAATAGTGCTTGATCCAATGTACGTGTGTGGAGCCGGTACAGACAGTTGCGTTGTCTAGCAGCAACCACGCAGGCCTACCCATAGCTCCATTAGGCACTGCTCCTCCTCCCTAGACATAACCATCAACTTTGCATAAAGAATTGTGTAGATTGGTCTTGAGTTTTTCAATTTCTTTAATCATTAATAGCATAAAAACTAGATTTTAGCA
The DNA here is from genome assembly GCA_000404065.3 of Pinus taeda. NCBI lineage: Eukaryota > Viridiplantae > Streptophyta > Pinopsida > Pinales > Pinaceae > Pinus > Pinus taeda. The sequence continues at coordinate 314,637 of APFE030186930.1, read as the reverse complement.
ACATACGTTGTTTGGTTTATATATATATATATATATATATATATATATATATATATATATATTATATATATATATATATATATATATATATAGATATTAGTTTAAATCTAGAAGTTTGATGGGTTCTGACTCTAGGATCTATCATTTATTTTATAGATTAAATAATAAGGATTTATGACTATTATGTGCTAATGAACTAATGTCTATTCGGGCCTGGAACTAACTTAATCCAATAAAACTATATAACCACTACACATTATCATAATTTAAATTCTATAAGGGAAAACATTTCCCAACAAAACATAAATTAAGTACATCTAGGAAAGAAAGATAAATCATTCTAAACATGTTTCACTTATATTCTTTCAAGTAACTGAGTCTACCATGAAAACCATAAGGGAAAGGATGTTGCACCCAACCGATGAGAGCTAGTAACCTCTACCAGCACTCCCACTGAGACAGATTCACAACCAGAGCAATTTTCATGACAAAGACCCTAACATGTCCAACCTAAGACATTCTCTGACCCCACCAGGTCTAGTCTAAGGTTTTAACTAAGAACACAAGATTCATATTGGAATTCCACTTGCCAAACATCTCAAGAATTCCTTATTTTGGTAGCATCATGCCTCCCTCAATAACGTCCTATCTGAGGGTTATAGATTTATTCTCCTCCCTTGGGCCTCCTCCAACCAGGATCCAAGTTCACAAGGTTGCCTCAGGTTTTTTTTGCTCTCACACTCTTAGCTCCCTTTTCCCTAACTAAGATAATTGATCTCTAGGTAGAGGAATCTAGGCTAGAAACCACCTCTTCCCATAACTATCTTTTAACTCTCTCGAATGTGAAACTCTCTTTTAACATATTTTCCCATAGTAATTTTCACGACGGACCATAAACAATATTTATTAATGAAATTTAGAAAGATAAACATTTATGTTTGTCACTTATTCATACCATACCTTTAGTATGGCCGATAGTCTTCCAAGTAATTTTAGCAAAAGTAAATTAGAATATTTACAATTCACTGAGGGGTATTACATCTCCCCCCCTCATGTGAAACATTGTCCTCGATGTTTTTTATTGGCCCTTAAAACAGGTTGGGATATGCCTTGCACATAAAATTCTCATCCTCCTAGGTAGCCTCTTCCAATTGAAGTGCTTCCACTGCACTCTAATTTGGGTGATTTCTCTCTTCCATACCATAATTTCTCTCTGATCGAGCATGTGCAGAGGTTCAACCAGGAATACTCCATCTGGTTCGAACTATATCCATAATCATTATGGTGTCATTAGTTTCTATCAATCATTATTTAAGAAATATATATATAATCATTTCAAAATGTTTTTATTTACCTAGACATCCTGCTAATTAATAATATGCTTAGGATCATGTATGTGTTTCTCTAACAAAGAAAAATGAAGTACATTGTATACATGTATATGACTAGGTGAAGTCAGCTGATAGGCCACATGCCCAATCCTGGCAAATATTTTAATGGCCCACGGAATCAGGGATCCAGTTCACACGTATTCCCCATCTTAAAGTGCTCCTTTCTCTCTTTTTTTAATTGTTTAACCTTTATGTACACATGATCGCCTACTAGAAACTCTATGTAGACTCATCTTTTATTGATTAATCATTATAAGCAGATCATTAATTACAATAAACAACAATAGATTATCATGCACCTTTATCTAATGGACATTCTAGCAATTGTCTTTACTACTTAATCCCAACATGAGATTAGTTAATTACCTTATTATATCACTCACACAATAATCATATTTCTTATCAATATTCCTTTTAAAAGGAAAATTTATTTCTTGTCCCCATTATGGCTCACCACCAATGATATGGCCTTTATGCAATATCAAATTTCATAATATCAAATATGCCACCGCAAAACATTACCAAGGTTTGAGGAAAATTATTATTATCATTGTCATTTGTTCGAGTGGACCGAGACATCTTCATGTTAATTATCTGTGGGTTGTTTCATCAAAAAGACTTGAGCATGGTTTTATAATTCAATTGATTTTCCTTATTTTATTATCTTCCTTCTAATCTTTCCCACAAGGCCATCGAGGCCAAAGGCATAAAGCAATATTAAAAGAAACCACTATTGAAAATCAAGGGAAAAACCTAAAGTAGTACGAGCATGCTTAAAATTAACAAAAGATAACAATAAAATTACATCACTAAATCTTACAACCTGTAGATCTTTATGTAGATTCAACAACTCATGTAATTTTCTAAAACATAAGACAAGAATCTACTCTACTTTCAACAGTGGAAACCAATAGGTCGATGAAAACAATAATCAACAAGAGGAAGAATATCAATCGCACATAACACAATATTTCTCTAGGGAAAGCAATTGCTCAAAACCTCGACTATCTATATTGCATTAATCAGATATCCAAGATGAAAATACAATGCTTGTTCTCACTAGAACAATATTTGCACAAGTATGATCAACTCTTTGCCTCACAAGCTAGCTCTAGCCAACACTTAGCCAATTTTGCTAACTGCTAAGCCCTTATTTCCTTGCGCAATTCCTAAGAGGATCAACCCATATTTAATTGGGAAATCCTTCTTCCAAAACTGCGCTAGCCAATTTTTCTGCCTGCCAAGCCCTTATTTCCTTGCGCAATTCCTAAGAGGATCAACCCATATTTAATTGGGAAATCCTTCTTCCAAAGCTGCGCAATCCAAACTTAGGTCCATAACTAATTTCATGGATGATTTGTACAACTCAGAAAATCATAGAACTGATAGAACATTGTCCCTGCACTATAGACTCAACTGGGTCTTTCTCTGAACTAACATGCATTAGTTTCTCTTGAGTGAATCTCTAGTTAGCTTGAGTAGTATTGGGGATGCACTGGTGCGCTACTCCACTACTAGACCTTTACTAGTTCATCCAACAGTTAGAACTATTTTAACTGACTATAACTTAGTTAGGCTAAGTTATCTAATTACAACTCAAAAGAACTCAACTTGAGCCCCTAAAATTTATGGATCACTCTACATGACTCTAGATAGACTTCCAACTCAAATTTTCTAAGTCAATTAAGTCAATTTAACTTCATTAACTATTACAAGCTGTTATGAGAATAGAATTTCGATATAATTCATAATTTAATTCAAGGAAATTTAAATTGGAATTTATAGATGCTATTTTTAACATTTCTTGTTGCCATTTTCAACACTCCCTCTCAACAAGAAAGAAATTCAACTCTATCCTGATTTGGTACCTTTGGAATGTTTTTCATGCAACACTTCTCTCTAGTGTTGTTGTTGCATCTTCTGAAAAAAACCATCCAACCCAAATCAATATGATGCATCTGTCACCCGAGTCTTTGACTACTACTAACTCTGCTTCTGTCGACTGAAAACTCTGTGCTTTTGCTAACTCTTCCTATCTACACTGTTGTCAACTCTACTATGTTCTCTCCAATATCTGACTGTTGCTAGCCTCTGCCTCTGTCACTCTGATATCTAACTGCATCAACCACCATTGATCCATCCTGCTACTGTGTATTGTGGACTCCCATAGAATGGTATGTTCCAAGAGACAAAACCTCTCAATGAACCCTACCCAGTTTTTTTCCCTCTTGGGACCATCACTTCACATCACCCCACCTCTCACCTGGAGGTATGGCTGCATGTGCTCCCCTGCCCACTTGGCTTGAAATTCCCCCCTACTAGAGGTCTTTGCTTAAGTGGATGCCCCCATTCGGTCTCCTCTATGCTTCTCCAATTGTAGCTACTCCACAACTTTATGAGGCTTCTTCTTCTCTGCTTCAGGGGATCTCTCCACTCGGTCTCCTCTCTACTTCTCTAATTATGTGTGCTCCACAACTTTCTCAGATTGCTTCTAAGGTTGCTTCTGGGGCCACATGTTGAGAGGTAATCCATGCTCCCTTTCAACCACCAAGTCTCTGACCTTTGCCTTTCTCCTCAAGGATTTTCATGCATCTTGTACCTCAAGTGCATACAGGTTCTTGACTCGCACATCCACCGTCACAAAATTTTCTAAAAAAAGAGTTGATTTTAAATCGTCGATATCTCCCTCATCCGAGAAATGTTAGCTGAAGACTAGGTGAAGTTGGATCGGAAGGCAAAGAGCACAATACAGTTGTGTGTCTCAGATTCAATATTATTGGATGTATCAGGTGAAGCTTTGATGAAGGCTTTATGGGACAAGTTAAGGACTTTGTACCAATCTAAGTCTCTGGTGAATAAATTGTTGCTGCGAAAAAAGATATACAACCTGAGGATGAAGGATGGAGACTTGGTGACAGAGCATCTGAACACCTTTAATACTGTGGTAAGCCAATTTTTATCTATTAATATTAAAATTTCAGATGAAGATAAGTGCATCACTTTTTTTGTTCTCTACCAGATTTGTGGGATATTCTGGTTGTTGCAATAGGGAGCAATTCAACTGCCTTGCAGTTTGATGAAATAGTCTCATCCTTGTTGTCGGAAGAGATGAGACAAGAAAATATGGAAGGCCAGAATGGTCATGCCTTTTCTGTATGAGGACAATCCCAGAGAAGAAACAAAAATAAATCCTCGAGTGGGAGATCTAAATCTAGAAGGAGATCTAAATCTCTAGTAAAACCTTTAAAGGTGTGTTGGAGATGCAGAAAAGAAGGGCACTTCAAAATGGAATGTAAACCTAAAACTCCTGAGGAAGGAAAGGGATCTACTAATGCTGCTTCTATGGAGGTGAAAACCACCTCAGTGGGGATGTGTACTTGGTTCAGGTGCATCCTTTCACTTCACTCCTCATAGAGAGTGGTTCTGCAAGTATGAGAAATATGATGGTGGTGATGTCTTCTTAGGGGATGACAAGAAGGCTAGAATCATTTGTCGTGAAAATTCAAGTTGAAGTTGCAATTTGGAAGGATTAGAACACTTCTGGGTGTTCTACATATTCCTGCATTGCCCATAAATCTGATTTCTGTAAGCAAGTTGGATGATGCAGGTGTAAAAACAGTGTTCAAGAAAGATACCTACAAGATGGTTTGGGGAGAACTGGTATTGATGCAGGGAGTTCGGATTGGATCTCTGTACAAGATTCAAGGTAGCATTGTTATTGATGGGTGCAACAGTTCTGTGGTTCCTGAAAGTGGAGCAGAAAATCTAGTGGTCTCTAGAGAAAGGACCATGCTATGGCATCAAAATCTTGGACATATTGGAGAGAAGGGCATTCAAATACTTCATGGTAATGGTATGAAAGAAGGTATGTCTAATTTCTCTCTGGATTTTGACTTCTATGAAAATTGTGTATATGGGAAGTAGAATTGGGTGAGTTTCTCCTATGGTGCTAAGAGGGCGAAGCAGATATTAGAGCTTGTGCACAATGATGTGTTTGGACATGTGTCGACTCCATCACTAGGTAATTCTGTGTACTTTGTATCATTTATAGATGACTTCTCAAGGAATACATGGATATATTTCCTTAAGAAGAAATCTAATGTCTTTGACATGTTCAAAGAATTTAAGGCTCTGGTGGAAAACCAGATAGAGAAGAAGATAAAGGTGCTGAGGATAGATAATTGTGGAGAGTTTTGCAAGAAGGAATTTGAAGATTTTTGTAAGAAGTGTGGTATAGCATGGCAGAAAACTACTCCATGCACATCTCAGCAAAATGGAGTTGCAAAAAGAATGAATAGAAATTTGATGGAAAATTCAAGAAGCATGCTCAGTGGTGTCAGGTTAGGACATGAATTCTAGGCAGAGGTGGTGGAGACTGCATGTTACTTGGTCAACATATCACCTTTATCAGCGTTGGAGGACAAGACTCCATAAGAGGTATGGACTGGTAAGACACATTCTCTTTCACATCTGAGGGTATTTGGATTTGATGCATATGCACATGTTCCAAAGGAGAAAAAAACCAAGTTGGATAGTAAATCTGAAAGGTGCATCTTTTTTGGGTATAAGGATGGTTTAAAAGGTTATAAGATTTGGAACCCAGAAACAAGGAAGGTTGTGTACAACCGAGATGTGGTGTTTAGAGAGGTGAAAGATGTTATTAAACATGAATTCCTGCCAAATGAACCTGAGAATATAGAGTTTGAGCTAAAGGAGGAAAAATCGGACTCTACAACATAAGAGGAATCAGAAGATGAAGAGCCACAAACTCTAGCTGTGAGAATATCAATTCGAGAAAGAAGGCAGCGAGAAAGGTATAGTCCATCTACTTTCTATTCAAAATTTTCTTTATCTATTACTGATGATGATTCCAGAACTATGAGGGAAGCAGTAGATTCAGAGGATGGCAAACTCTAGAAAGAGGCCATGGTTGATGAAATGACATCTTTGCACGAAAATGAGGCTTGGGATCTGGTGGAGTTTTCGGCTGGAAGGAAACACATTGGAAGAAAATGGGTGTTTAAGAAGAAGATGAATGAAAAAGGTAAGGTGGAGAAATAAAAATCTCGCTTGGTAGAAAAAGGTTATTCCCAGGTGTCAGGAATTGATTTTGGTCATATTTGTTCTCTTGTTGCCAAGGTAGCTTCTATTAGATTACTTTTATCTATTGTTGTTTCTTTTGATTTTGAGGTAGAACAGATGGATGTGAAGACAAAATTTCTGCATGGGGATCTAGAAGAAGAGATCTACATGAAGCAACGTGAAGGATTTGCGGTGAAGGGTAAGAAAGCACTGATATGCAAGTTAAAAAAGTCTCTATATGGTTTAAGACAGTCACCAAGGATGTGGTATCATAAATTTGATATATTTATACAGGGACTTGGCTTCGCCAGAAGCAAAGCAGATCACTATGTGTATTTTAAATAAATTGGTGACCATGTTATCTATCTGGTCTTGTATGTGGATGATATGTTGATGGTTGGAAATGACAACGAAATTATATAAGATTTGAAGACCCAATTGTCCTCCAAATTCGACATGAAAGATCTTTGTGCTGCAAACTGTAGTTTGGGCATGGAAACTAAACAAGATCAGGCAAAAAGGAAGCTTTGGTTAAACTAGAGGAAGTATGTCAAGATAGTACTACAGAGGATTAATATGTAGTATAGTAAACCAGTGAAGGTTGTGTTGTGCTAAACAACAACCCCCCATTTCTTAAAAAATCTTTACATAAAATTTAAATAAGAAATGGGTCCCTTTAATTCAACTTAGATAAGATTGGTGTGTTCATAAATAAAATTGGTATTAACCCATCATAAGAAAAGCCCTTATTAAAAGGCTTAAGGTAAATGAATAATTTTAAAAGCCTTTTCAATGGAAATAAAAGTGTGACTTTAAAAAATATATATATTATAAAACTCTTCGTTATTGCGATAAAGCGATCAGAAGATCGCATATCGCAATAACAAAGGAAACATACGCAAAGCCACAATAAACCTTATCCATTCTTTCCGATCCGAAAAATCAATCGCAATTGGAAATGGGAGAAGCTAAATGCCAAGCACAATATAATGGAGCCCCTTAATTCCTCCAATGCGATAAAGCATATCGCAATTGGCAAATCGGCGATGACAACAACAAGCCAACACATAAACAAAGGCAACCTCAAATCCTCCGATGCGACAAAGCATATCACAATTGGCAATCGGCAAAATCACATTGACAAAACAATAAAGCCCGAGTCCGTTCCCAATTGCGATACATTAATTAGGTGCACATCTCGAAAATATATTTAAAATGGTTTGCATGCATTGTATCACCTTTCAGAGATCGGAGATATTTAAAGCAAGTGTTAAATCATTTCCCTTGACATTCACGATCTCCGATTTTCGATTTATCGTTGATCATCCTGTTAACACCCCAAGAAACTCTCCTAGGTTGTATCTCAGAGATGCTCGAGAACATTGCCAAACTCAAAAGAATGTTGGAAATGGATGAATGGAAGGAATGATGCTTGTTCAAGCCAGATAACCACTTCTACTATGCTTAACTCCAGACATGGGTGAACACCCCTAGACTACAAGGCTTTAGACCACCAATCACTCACAGTTTAAGGAATTAGGTGAACATGGAGAATAATGATCACACCAGCAGATGCACAGGACCCTGTGATGGCTGGCTGCAACCAATAAAGAGGTCCGCAAATCTATTTTCTAATGCACAGACAGGATGACAACTCTCTGGCACTAAGTAAATAGAAACCTGCATAACGCATTCAATGACATACGAGATTCTAACACAGAGGTGGGATGACAGCCCCTCGAATGCTAAATATCAAGAGCACATGAAACTTTATAACATGCACAGCCTAGAACAGAGAAGAAATGGAAAGTGAGAAATTAACAACAAAAGAAGCTTATATTAGCTAAAAATGAAGACCAAACGCTGCAAGTATCAAAGTAGTTATAGTCTCCAGAAAGTTGAACCTTACATCAAAACCAGAACCATCAATCCTCATCTCATTGTGTTTTTGGGTATATATGGAGTTTGTTTTCAAAATATTCTGCTATCCTATACGAGGAGGGGTCATAATGGACCACCAACTACATTAACTATCTAAAATGGGCCACTGCTACGATCTGCTGCTTCAATGAATGAATTTGACATTCTCTGGTACTCTGCTATACTTCTTGATCAGGTGGAGTGTAACATGTATGAAATTCCATAACTGCTGATTGTGTTTGCTTGCTAGAGGTTTTTCCTTCTCGTCCTCCTGCCATATTGCTCTTGAATACAGTTTTTGAAGAGTAATTTTGCCGAGTATAGGTAGCTGGCCACCTTCGTCCTTCGGGAGCATAGAACAATCAAGGGTAGCGTACTGCATGGTGGTTGAAAGATCTGGTCAACGAAGCAAGATCGACCGTCGGATGAAACAGATGGATGGCAGAGATCTTTCGGCAGAGGTATCGGGAGATACAGTCAGCGACATGGACACAGGTTGTTGGATCGCGAGTAGGTAGATCCAACGGTCATCGGGCATCGAAGGTACGCGAGGTTTAACGAACGGGGATGGGGGATGGGCAGTAAGCAGTATTGACCGCACCACTTTTCGGAGGTGGGTGGTAAACGTACAAAGGAAAGCGATCACATCCATCAGGCAACGCGTGGAAGATGTGACAAGAGAAAAACCGCTTTCCCCGCGGGTTAATGCGCGGGCAGTTGGCGGGAACGGGAGGAGTGACTGTCGTCCGATCGCGGGGGAAGATGATCGGATGGTGGGGAATGGTTGCGCGAGTTTCTGCAATGGGAGCCGTTATATCAAGGTAGCAGAGATCAACGGTTGGGGTTACAGGGCGGCTTTATTAAGGCGAGTGGGCGTACGGGCACAGGTTAAGCGCCCAGGGCTTAATGAAAAGGGGCTTATGCAGAGTTACAGAAGTAAAAAGAAGATCATAGGGGTATGAAATTATGTGCGGGGGTGAAGGGGAATAAGGGAGATGACCGATGTAGACCTTTTCTGAGCAGAAACCGAGGAAATGAGCTTACTTAGGCCCCTTGAACATTAGCAACCTGTAGCAGAGCTAACACTGGCTCCTTCTGGGGATGAGATCCTCCCTGCGAGGTCTTATGAACTACAGATCAATGCCTTTTCGATGAAAACAAATTAGCCAAAATTTCCTAGTGTTCCATTAGGTATGGAGTCTACTGAGCTTACACTAAAACTACTAAAACAACATATTTACAATTTTAAGCCCAGAGACCTTAAACAACATAAACTTTCACAAAACACCCATTCACTGGGCCATCAAAAACTACATCTCCTTCCATGATTTTTAGCATGAAGGTATTGTTCCCTTGGATTTGAGAAATGATAAAAGGCCTTGTCCAGAAAGCATCAAATTTCCCATGATTGCCTTTCTTTTCTTTCAGTGCATCCCACTTCAGGACCAAGCCTCCAACCTGAAAATTATCTGCCTTTGTCCTCCTGTCAAAAGCTTCCTTGATCTTTTTCTGATGTGCTGCAAACTTTTCAACCAACTGTTCTCTAATACGATTTACCTCTGCCAAATCAGTGATCCTTTTAGCCATGTCTTCTTCCTCATTTTGTTCTTGTTTCAGGAACTTTTCCACAGGGAGGGTAAGCTAAATGGGAAATACTACCTCTGTGCCATACACCAGCTTGAATGGAGAATTTCCTATGGATCTCTTAATGGTCACTCTGTCAGCCCACAGTGCATACTTGAGCTTAGAATCCCAATTCTTTTTGTTGTCCTCTAACAGTTTTTTATTATCCTTATCAAGATTTTGTTAGAGGATTCTGCTAGACCATTGCCTTGAGGATAATATGAGGTGGAATGAACCAATTTAATGCCCACTGAATTGCACATGTCCACCAATTCTTTTGCCCTGAAGGTTGCTGAATTATCTGTGATTAATTTATGTGGGCAACCAAACCTTGTGAAGATATTCTCTATCAAAAACTTCATGACCACATTATGATCAGCCTTTCTGGTAGGGATTTCTTCAATCCACTTAGTGAAGTAATTAGTGGCTCCTAGGATCCATCTATGTTGGCCACTGCAATGTGGATTGATCTCTCCAATGAAATCCAAGCCCCACTGCTAAAATGGTCCTTTTGCATGTATTGGTTTTAAGGGCAAAGACTTTAACTTTTGTTTCCCTTCAAATCTTTGTCACCTGTCACAAGATTTAACAAATGAAAATACATCAGAAAATAAAGTGGGCCAATAGTACCCAGCTTTGAGGATCTTATGGGCAGTGGTCTTCCAATAATGGTGTCCTCCACACATGATGGAATGAAACTTCCACATAACTTCCATTAGTTGTTCTTTGTCCAGACACCTCAAAAGCATTCTAGATGGATCCCTCCAGTAGAGCAGATTTTCATTAATGCAATATTTAGCTACCCTAAGCTTAATAGTTCAGGCTTGACTTGTGCTTGAGCCTGGAGGGATTTCTAGCTTCAACAAAAATTTAACTATTGTAGAATATCAATCACAAGAAACTAAATTTTTTGCCACTGATTGCTTTCTCTCTGGTTGAGTTTCATCCTCTTCTTCTGTTTGACTATTTTCTGAATTTGCGCACATGAGGTTTATGTCCAATGTTCTGCAATTTTCTTCAGCTAATAACCTGGCAAGGCCCTGACCTCTAACAAGCTTGGTGGGATTTAGTTCTATATTAAATTCAATCATCTTTGCGATCCATTTAGCCCTTCTTCCATCAACATCAGGTTGTGTTAAGACATCTTTTATTTCAGCAGAGGGTACATATGCAATTATCTTGGAATGCAGAATGTAAGCTTTGAAAGCTTTTAAAGACTTGATAAGTGCATATGCTTGTTTCTCAATAATATCATACCTCAACTCAGCATCCCTTAAGGTTTTGCTGAAAAATGCCACTGGATGCTCTGAGCCTTCTTCATCTGCTTGCAATAAAACTACTGCAAGGGTGTCTTCAGAGGAAAATGAAAATATATGGAACTCCTTGCTGTAATATGCACTTCTTAGAGTGGGAGCTTCCATAATGGCTTTCTTAATAGACTCAAAGGATCTTCTTGCTGCCTCAGTCCATTTGATCTCTGACCCCTTTTTCAACATGGAGGTAATATGCTTCACAAGTTCTGCAAAGTTCGGGATAAACCTCCTTACAAATTTTATTTTGACCAGAAAGGACTGGATATCCTTCTTTGATCTCGAGACAGACAAATTCTGTATTGCTTTTATTCTTTTTGGGTCAATTCGAACACCTGGAGCAGAAACAATATGTCCCAACAGCTTACCTTCTTCTAAAGCAAATTGTGACTTTTTAGGACTGACTGAAATCCCAAACCTTCTGCACTTCAAGAACATTTTCTTCAAATGCTGCAAGTGGTCTTGATGGCTACTGGAGTATACTGTTATATCATCAAGGTAGATGAGGACAAATTTATCCTTCTCTCCCACAAATGCTATATCCATAGCTCTCTGAAAGGTGGCTCCAACATTCATCAGTCCAAAAGGCATCTTGGCATACATAAAAGTGCCCGAAGGAGTGGTAAATGTAGTCTTTTCTTGATCATCTAGATGTACAGCAACCTGATTATACCCTAAAAATCCATCTAGGAATGACATGACTTTGGATCCTGAGACCTTCTGCAGCAAATGCTCCATCTTAGGTAGATGATAGTTGTCTTTCTTAGAGTATTTGTTTAGGTTTCTGAAATCAACACAGAGTCTGATTTATCCACTTTTCTTCCTCACCACTACCAGGTTGGCTACCCACTTAGAATATCTGAGGGGAACAATGATTTTGGCAGCCAGTAGTTTCTTGATTTCTTTTTCAATCAGAGGAAGGAGCAAGGGGTTTATTGGTCTCAGTTTTTGCTTGAAAGGGATGGAGTCTTTCTCTAGAGGAATTTTATGTTGGATGATCTTCTTATCATATGTTTTTAGGTTGTTATATCCCCAGGCAAAGACATCAGCAAATTGCTTCATTAAATTGCAGTATTCAGTACTTTGATCAGTAGATAGATGAGTGGACAAATTTACATGTCTATGCTAACCTAGACTTCCTATATCATGCTTACAGTCTGCAGATTGGTCTTCTTTTTTAGCATCCTTATAAGGGACATCATTCTGGTCAAACAACTTTTCTAAAGGAACTAGACCCTTAGGTATATGATTGTTGGGCAGTTGGACAATGCTATCTTTACCAATTTTATTTCTAAGCTGGGATTGGGGATTTTCTTCCAAGGATTCATTCTCTTGATCAATTGGCATTTCAGAGAATTCATCAATGACTTGCAAGAACCTATTCACTTCATCATCATCTTCAAAAACTTTCCAATGTTGGACATTATCAGGCAAGGATGGTCTATACTTCATTTGTACTTCGTAAACTAGTCTGGGAGGCATGGGAGGGATGAATATGCTATCGGACACAGCAAGGGAATCAGCAAGCTGATTTTTGGCTCTAGGAATGTATGAGATACAAAAACTATCAAAAGAATCTTTGAGTCTCCACACCTCATCTCTGTATGCTTTTAGCCTTGGGTGCTTTGCTTGAAATGTTCTGTTTACTTGCTAAATGATCAGATCAACATCTCCAAACACCTTTACACTTCTGATTCCTCTATCTTTAGCTGCATTCAGACCCAATATCAAAGCCTCATACTCTACTATATTGTTGGTGACTTGGAAGGCCAGCTTAAAAGACAATTGTGTACTTTCTTGTTGTGGAGATACCAGCACCACCCCTGCTCCTATAGTCTCCTTGGAACATGCTCCATCAAAGAACACCTCCCAAACCTGACTTCCTTGCTCTTCCTCGGCCTGAATCATTGGTTTCCTAATCTGCATTGAGGCCTTCTGAGATTCTTTTATTTGGAGAATACATGCTCCAAAATCAGTGTCCACAACATAAGCAGGATGATTAGAAGGATTGTTCTCATCACTGATGATGTATGCCAGTTGTGATTCTCTGTATAATCTCTTGCTTTCTCCTCCAAAAACTGGGACAGTGGCATAAGATAAATCATTATGTAATGTCCCACCTAGTCTCTTAATCCACCCTCTAGACAAAAACATGCCAAACTTAGGAGGGACATCTGCTACCACAATGTCCATTACCATGCTCTTCATGGGCAGCTGAGTTAGGGTAATGGCTAAATCTTTGATCAATCCTAAGCATTTCACTTTCCTTGAATCAAATGAAAATAAATCATGATATGTTCTGGTGATGTCAAAGCCTAACTCTTCCATGACAACTTTTGGCATCAGATTGTGGCTAGCCCCTGTTTCTAGCAGGCAGTTGTGGAGGATTTTATCATGAATGGTCAAGGAGACATAAAAAGATGGAGAATTATCATCAGCAGGTTTGGCCATTGGACTAAGCACAATTGCAGGCCTATCATCTTGCAAATTGACAGAGTCAATGGAGATTTGTGTGGTTTTCATCTCAAGAGCTTAAAGGATAGGCTTCCTAGAAACTTCACTCTTTACAAGTTCTGACAGAGGCACATATATTTTTAACTTCTGAACTTCTACTTCAAAGCTGAAAGGGGAAGGTGACTTATCAGAACCTCTTACCTCTTGAACTGGTGTTTTGAGGATGACTAACTCAACTACTGGTTTCTTCTGCCTGGTATTCTGTGACTCTGTTTGAACAACAACTCTTTGGGCAAGATTCTCCTTGGAATTATTTGCATGTGACCTCAAATTATATATTTGTTGTTCAGCAATCTGCATAATAGCCTTTTTTTCCCACTCTTGACTGGTTTGGTCCTACAGTAATGCTTCTTCATATTCATCCAATGTCAAGAAGGCAACACTGCCTTTATCTTCCATGCAATGTATTTCATCCTCTTCTTCAAATTGTTCCTCCTCCATGAATACATTTTGAAAAGGAGCTTTAACTTTATGTTCTTCATTTGGTTCTTTACCCCTCTGAAATATTTGTAGCTATTCATTTGCTCTTCTGAATGAGTTTGAGTTTCTTGGAGCAAATGTGTTCTACTGCCTTGTTTTTGCTGAGTTCTGCTCAACCTTCAGCTTAGGTATCTCAGCAGCCAATGACTCTATCATTCCTGTCATTTTGTCTAATTTAGGCTCTAAAGATGAGGCAGAGGAAGAAGAAGCCTCACCTCTCTAACTTCTTCTATCAGCATGATTTTTGAGCTTCTCTACAGCCATAATATTATATTCTACTTCTGGAGCTGCATCTTACATATCAGCTAGAGTAGCACATCTTCTTTCTCTCAATAGCAGGCAGAAATCAGAGTCAAAAGCATTTGCATAGGTGAGTTTGGCAGAGGTGGGGGTAGGCTTTACTTCAGTTGGTATTTCACTATACATCCTATTGAATCTTTTATTAAAATCAGGCAAAGATTCCCCATTTTCTCTCTTCAGGTTACCAAACTCAGTGTGGTAATACAACGGGTCCTTTTTATCTCCCCAATGCTTCAAAAATGCATCATCTAATGCTTCAATACCAGCAATAGATCTAAGGGTCAATTCTCTGAACCACTTTCTAGCCTCTCCATCAAGGCTCTGGACAAAAACTCTCATCCACACATCACTTTCACTGATATCCAGGTTATCACCATAACTATAAAAAGCTTCAAGGTGTTCTTCAGTTGTTACCCCATCTGTACCAGTGAACTTAGGCATATATTTTTGGTACTCTCCTGCAGGCATGACATTCAAAGGAACAGGCAAGACCTGGGGTCCATACCTAGCAACTATGATTCTTTCCATATTTGATGGTGCTTGCTGGCCTGTCATGACTGGGGTAGGTGGAAGGGTACTAGTAGATCGAATAGTGGGGAACAATGAAATAGATGATAGAGACAAAGGGATGTTATGGACTGTATGGGATGCTAACTTTGAACTAAGATCCAAAGGGGAACTAAATGAACAAGGAGCTGTATGAATCTCTGAAGGAATTTTGTCACTAGCAATACTAGGCTCTAAATATTCAAACTGTATATTCACAACTATGACCTTCTCTTGCAGAGATTCATAAGATTTATTAGGCTTACCTAATCCTGATGCTCCTTTCTGTGATGTTCTCTTCGATTTGACAATCTTCTCAGGGTCAAGCATTGGATCGGCTGGTGATTTCTGAGGATTTCTCCAAGTATGCCTCACAAACTGAGCCAGAACTGAAACGTGGAGCCACCAAAGGTTGGTCTTCCTCCAGTGGAGTCGCCAGATAGATGATTACAACTAGAAATGTTCCCAGACTTTGTCTATCATCAAAATCTAGAACTGTGTCATTTCCCATGGAAGCTGAGCTTCAATCTCCTCTCCCCGGCAATGGCGCCAATCAATGTTAACACCCCAAGAAAATCTCCTAGGTTGTATCCCAGAGATGCTCAGGAACATTACAAAACTCAACAAAATGTTGGAAATGGATGAATGGAAGGAATGATGCTTGTTCAAGCCAGATAACCACTTCTATTATGCTTAACTCTAGACATGGGTGAACACCCCCAGACTACAAGGCTTTAGACCACCAATCACTCACAGTTTAAGGAATTAGGTGAACAAGGAGAATATTGATCACACCAGCAAATGCACAGGACCCTGTGATGGCCGGCTGCAACCAGTAAAGAGGTCTGCAAATCTATTTTCTAATGTATAGACAGGATGATAGCTCTCTGGCACTAAGTAAACAGAAACCTGCATAACACATTCAATGAAACATACGATATTCTAACACAGAGGTGGGATGACAGCCCCTCAAATGCTAAATATCAAGAGCACATCAAATTGTATAACAGGCACAACCTAGAACAGAGAAGAAATGGAAAGTGAACAATTAAGAGCAAAAGAAACTTGTATTAGCTGAAAATGAAGACCAGACGCTACAAGTATCAAAGTAGTTACAGTCTCCAGAAGTTGAACCTTACATCAAAACCAGAACCGTCAACCCTCATCACATTGTGTTTTTGGGTATATATGGAGTTTGTTTTCAAAATCTTCTGCTATCCTATATGAGGAGGGGTCATAATGGACCACCAACTACATTAACTATCTAAAATGGGCCACTACTATGATCTACTGCTTCAATGAATGAATTTGACATTCTCTGGTACTCTGTTGTACTTCTTGATCAGGTGGAGTGTAACATGTATGAAATTCCATAACTGTTGATTGTGTTTGCTTGCTAGAGGTTTGTCCTTCTCGTCCTCTGGCCATATTTCTCTTGAATGCAGTTGTTGAAGAGTAATTGTGCCGGGTACAGGTAGCTGGCCACCTTCGTCCTCCGGGAGCACAAAAAAATCAAGGGTAGCGTACTGCATGGCGGTTGAAAGATCTGGTCAGTGGAGCAAGATCGACCGTCGAATGAAACAGATGGATGGCAGAGATCTTTCGGCAGAGGTATCAGGAGATACAGCCAGCGGAATGGACACAGGTCGTTGGATCACGAGCGGGTAGATCCAACATTCATCGGGCATTGAAGGTACGTGGGGTTTAACGAATGGGGATGGGGGACGGGCGGTAAGAAGTATTGCCCGCACCGCTTTTCGGAGGTGGGTGGTAAACGTACAAAGGCGAGCGATCACATCCATCGAGCGACGCGTGGCAGATGTGACAGGAGGAAAACTGCTTTCCCCACGGGTTAATGCGCGGGCAGTTCACGGGATCGGGAGGAGCGATTGTCGTCCAATCGCGGGGGAAGATGATCAGACGATGAGGAATGGTTGCGTGAGTTTCTGTGATGGAAGTCGTTATATCAAGGTAGCGGAGATCAACGGCTGGGGTTACAGGGCGGCTTTATTAAGGCGAGTGGGCGTGCAGGCGCGGGTTAAGTGCCCGGGGCTTATGCAGGGTTACAGAAGTAAAAAGAAGATCATGGGGGTATGAAAATATGTGCGGGGGTGAAGGGGAATAAGGGAGATGACCGGTGTAGACCTTTTCTGAGCAGAAACTGAGGAAATGAGCTTACTTAGGCCCCTTGAACATTAGAAACCTATAACAGAGCTAACACATCCATCAAAGAAATTTAAGGCATGCTTGAATTGATCATTCGGCATACACGCGACATGATGGGCATTTAAAACCTTCTTTACCACGAATGACAGGTTAAATGGTTATTCAATGAAGCAGTTAAGGGTAGATCTTTTCTTTAGATTATTTTTTTATCGATGTAACTCTTTTTCATTATCATATTGGTCTATAGCAACAATTCTTTGTATCACGGTTTTTCAATCGCTTGTGCAGAATTCCGTTGAAATCAGAAATCTGAAGCAAAATGGGAAAAAATAAAAGAAGTCTACAATAAAAACTCCTCCAGTAAAAGATCCAGGACCAAGTAAAAAGGGATTGATATCAAACACAACATGTCTAGGAGTGGGAAACACTGGCTGGGAGAGTATCTATAATCTAATTGAAGTTGAAGAGCCCGAAGAATTATCAGAAGAGGCCATGGCTGATTCAACTGATAAGTCTGAAGGAAATTTTAAAGAGTTGGCATGCTCCTTTCTTCACATAATAGCAGCACAAGCTAAAGTCCTCCCATATACTGACGTCGTGATATGGGTGGTGGAAAAATTTCCAGTTACAAATAGAGCCTTTTGCACAAATGACGGGATGGTATTCAGCTCATTTCAGCCGGATGATCTAAAGAAAATGTATCACTTACCTGAGCCTGAGAAGTGGTACAACAAAGCATTCCTAGAAGTGTTTTCAAAGGAAAATGAGTCAGAATCAGCCCCAATTAAGCAGTGGAGACATTTCCCTGAGAAGCACAATCACGAATCATCAGGTAAGTACTCTGTAGACTCATTGGCTTCTCCTTACTGTTATGTCGGAGTTATGATGTGTAGAATGTGGGGAATACATGACTCTGCTAAGTTCACTATAGAAATGGTCCCTCTAATGGAGAGTGAAATCAATGGATATGTGATGGATTGGGCCAATATTTTATCTGATAAACTAGCCACAACAATCCTAGAGTATAGAGCAAATGCATATCAAACTACTAGGACCATTCCCCCATTCTATTACAGTGCATTCATTATGGATACTATTTCTTTCAATTCTGAATTTCCATTGCTCGGGTGGAGATGGACCCCCGCAAACCCTAAACCAATCCATATCTATCATGAGCAGTTATGGAAAGCTAATTACAAAAATCATTTGTATAAAATCTACAATGGTTTTATTTTGCCTATTTATTACTCTATTTTTAATAAGCTTGCTCCCAAGATATCCCTGGAAGCAGAAACAGATTTGACAACGGTTGGAATTTGGTTTGGGGAGGAAAAATTCACTTATATAAGGCTTTTTGGTAGCCTTACAAAACCCCATGTCCTTCCCCTGTATGTGCCCGATAAACTGTTAGCTCGGGAATTGGCCTATAACAGTAGATGGGACATCTAAAACTCTTAGAAATTCCAAGAAACAGGTATGGCCTATATTCCCTTTACGATGCGGTGTTTTTACTCTTCATGATTACAAACATGCAGAAAAGGAGGCAGAAAAAATACAAATGCTAAAGCTTGCCACAATTCCTAACAGGCAGTATGATCCCAGAAAAGTTGCCTATAATGTTCTTGACCAAGCAAAACTTGCCAAGTTTGATAATGAAGATGATGTATTCGATGATCTATTTGCCTCATCTGAATCATTATTCAAGTTAAAGCATTGGCTAGAATCAAATATCAAGATGAAGGACTAGAAGTGTTTAATAGGATTAGAGAACAGAGGTTGCAAACTCTGCCTTTAGAGCTCTTAGTCACAACTCCTACAGTCCAGTCATGTGGTTAGGCTGAACAAATAATTACTGATAAGACCTCTAATGTGGAAAAGGTCTCCGAAAAAGAAAAGGAACAGGAACGTGAACAGGAACAGGGAAAAGATAGTCAACTCATGGATACAGATACTCAGATTGATCCCAAGCTTCTTAAAGAATGGCAACAGTTTGACTCCATTATAAGCAATAATGAGACCTTACAGGGACTTAGCACGCCTGAAGTGACAACTGGTCACAAAACAGCAACTAATACAGTTCCAACTAAAGGAACCAATGACCCACCCATCACTCAAAAAGATATGGAAATAATTCCAGAAAATCCATCCGATGAAAACATCCTACATGTAGAATAAATACCACCTTTAGATTTCTTCTACAACCTTAAGCATAAGGTTGTAGTAAAAAGACAAAGGAAAAATAGAAAGTTTGATCAATCTTCTCTTTTACCTGCACAAATGGAGATGGCAAATGTGGTATGGAGAGAGGAAATTAATCCTTCCGAAGACCTTACAAAACTCTCTCAATATGCCTGGGCATACTCGACAGCTACTATGGATAAAGCATCAGAAGTCAACAGTTTACTCAAAGAAAAAGATCAGACAATTTTTTCATTGGAAGCACAGGTATCTGAAAGGCAACAGAGGGTAGAACAGTTAGAACAGCAATTAGCAACACAGCAGCAATCAAATAACCAGCTAAATGAGACATTGCTCAAGGAGAAGCAAAGGATAGACCAAAGTGCAGTTCAGAAACAAATATAATTATCCCTAGCATTGGCCAAGCTGAAGTCAATGAATGAACAATTGAGCAAAACAAAAGATGAGAAAATCGCTCAACTATCACAACAAATAGAAAATTTCAAAGGTTTTCCTCAAGCAGCAGAGTTCAAATCCGAAGCTCTCTAGATCAATAAGGCATTGACTAAACAATTAAACTTTCTATGTCATAATATTTCTCTTGTTGGGCCCCTCTGTGAAATTTCTTCATCAATGATTAATAAATCAGTTGATGCAAGGCAGAATTTGGAGCAGGCTGATGAGATATTAACAAACTTTCTTTCTTGGAAAGAAAATAATGAAGGGCAAGTTGCAAATCTGCCTCGAATTCTGGAATCACACAAGGAAATTCTTTTCTTAGAATGGCAATCTCAATTGATGAAAGCAGAAAGGGCAACTTCAAGATGTAGATCAGCAACTAGTAATTTGATTGAATTAATTAATGATACACTTTATCTGTCTAATTTGATTTCAGAATGCACTCCAGGTAAATTGCCATCAACTAAAGCATTGGAGCAAACATGCAAACAAGAATTAGAAAAGAATGAGAGATTAATCGTGGGAATCCAAAGTTTAAATTGGGACACCTTTTAGTTCTTCCTAGTTAAACCAGATAATCAACAAGCAGCGATGAAATGTTCAACTGATGCAATCAATTACATGATTCTTGAAATTCATGATGCTACGTATTCAACCCAACTGCATTCACGTCTGAGTCACCCTCCAGAATTGCAACCAATGCTCGCTATATGCCAGCTCAAGCCAAAGGATAATCGGCCGAAATAGTGAATCATTCTACCGACTGCAAGCATGTCTATTTCAAGGAGATTTTCATGATTTGGTTATACCACCTCATATCATTTTTATTTCATAGTTAGTTAACTTAGATAGTATTTATAGACCCTTTCATGTCTTTAGAAAGGGTCCTCCGTTTTTGTATCAAAACTTGGATCGGAAGTTGCACTATTGTGCTTTCGATATATATATTTTTTATGAAGGCTGGATCTATATTTTGAATTTTAATGAAGAATACTTTGATGAGATATGCACTATTGCTTTTTGTGAGAGTATTTCTAACTTGGAAGACGGGATCTAAATGCAATTGATATCGGAAGGGATTCAAATTACATATGGTACTATTATCTATGTCTTTGCTCCATTCTTTTATATGAATCAACGTTTATTCAATCTTGCTATCATTTGATATATGTATGTGTTTTAACAAAAGTCCTTTTACTTATCACTATTGAATGTTTAAGGAATGTTATTCTTTCAATCATATTTATGTCAATGGTATATAAAGAATAGTGTAATAATGTGTTAATTATTACTTTGTTCAACTACTTGAACAAAGTAATTATCATATGAATGAATGTTTTTATTTATAAGTGGAGTCATCTATATGCTTATTTATAAATAAGAATTATCAAAAGTTGCACTAAAGTCGAAATTTCCCGGGATAAATTAGTTGTTTATGATTCTGCATTTTAGAATAAATCATCCATCATTATCATTATATAATATAAAATCAATCACTTATCCATCCTATTTACAAACCATTGGAAAACTAGTCCCATTATATCCAATCGGAGCCACCACACCAAACGGAAAAGGAGCTGCCTTTAAGGTCCGAACCGGGTGGTTTTCCCTGATATTGATGCAACGATTCTCGAAGCATCAACATTTTGGCGCTAGAAGGAGGGCATGAACTGTGAATGGTGAGAAAACCTAAACCTACAACCCATTATGAGAGTAAATCTCCCTCCACCTCACCTCTGACTTCTCCTTTGCATGCTGGAACTCTAGTCTTCAAACGAGAAGAAGAAAAGACAACTACCAGTGCTCAACCCCAACATATCTCAGATAAATTAAGTCCTGAATCTCCCGAAGTATAGTCTCTCATCCATAAACTTCAAGGCTTCTCAATATCACCAGAGAAATCTGAGGTATCTCAAGGCAGTGTAACTTCGCAATTCATTCCTTCTCACCCCCTCACCAAACTTCATAGTGGAAAGCTTGGCATTGAACCTACTGAGTTCCCTTTACCTAAAAGGAAAAGGGCAAGGAAAGAAACTGAAGGATATGATAGTGAGACTTTCTCATTATCATCCTCCATTTCATCTTCTCCATTGCAAAGTCAATCGTGCACTTCTCCATTACAAATTGTTGTTCAACAGGGAATTGGAACTTCAACATCTGTTTCTCAACCTCCTCAAACTTCAATATTTGCTCCTTCTGACTCATTTGAAACTTCATCGACAATGTCATCTAGTAGTAGTTTGAAAATGGCATAGAATCCATAGAATAACCCTGGTGCAGTCATGATGCCTACACCGTTAAACCAATTGCCAACACATCCTAAAAAATGGTTGCCGAAATTTAATCAAGATACAGGCTTACCAGCCGATGAGCACATTAACAATTTTATGTTGGCAGTTAACTTAAAAGGAGTTACAGAGGAAGACGTCGTTATTAGGCTTTTCCCTTAAACCATACAACGATCAACTGGGTCTTGGTATTTTTCCTTGCCATCAGGATTCATTACTAGTTGGAACATTTTTCAAGAACAATTCTTGACTAAATACAGTGATGACAGATCGATAGCGACGTTAATAAATGATCTTTCGAATCTTAGGATAGAATCTAAAGAACCTATAAAATAGTTCAATTCACGATTTAATAAGCTCTTGAATAAGATTCCAACTACCTCTAAACCTAGTGAGCAAATCAGAAGCGAATGGTATATAACAACTTTACCTTCAAATATAGCTATCTTTGTAGATAGAGCTGCAATACCAACTCTAGCAGAAAATATGAAAGAGGCACTTTCCGTAGAGAAACGCATTATTGCTTTAGAAAAGAAGGCTGCTCTTGAAGACAAAAAATCTAAAAAAGTCTCTTGCAAAGATGATTCAAAGAAGAAAATAGCTAAAGATCCATATGATATGGAGGGTCTCCAAAAATTTCTCAAGACTATGTCAAACGAAATAGTAGAAATCAAGAAACAAGTAGTTGATACTTCAACAAAAAGACCATTTAGAAACTTTAAGAAACCTGAATCAAAGCCATCAGATGCTATATCCAATGCAGACTCAGATCCCAAAGAGGAAGAAGAAGAAGAAACAGTTTTATCATCTGAAGAACCAAAAGAAGAAGTGGCTGTGGAATGTCATGGAATGTGGGATTTTATTTTGCCTAATTCTGATACAAAAAATGAATAGGAAGCTTTCCCTATAACTACCAGAAGTAAGGGTACTCTTGAGCCTATTCAAATAACTTAGAAGAAAAGGAATACGGGTACTCCTACAAAAGAGAAAACTCCCACAAAGAAATCCACAGCGATACCTTCCTAAAATCAGCCATCAGCTTCAAATCCCCCTCCAACATCTAAAACATTAGTAGTTACAGATTCTATGGATTACAAAATTATTGAAGACATGAAGAAAACAAAGGCAAATATCACTATGTTTGAGCTTAGTAAACTCAAACATCAACAAAATTGCTGCTTAAGGAGTTAGATGCAATACCTTCTTCTCCTCTTCCAAATGTTGTATTGTCCAAAGCTGCCAATGAAACAGGTAAACCGCCTCCTGGTAGAGTAGAAGCTATTGATGTTGTCTTAAACGGAGATAGATTGAATTCCCATACTCCTCCTTTTCTCTTAACCTACGAGATCTATAATAGAAATCTACACAACTGTTTGATTGACTCAGGGGCTTCCTCAAATATAATGCCAGCTTCAGTTTGTTCCAAACTGAATATTGAACCCCAAAAATCTGCAATTCATATTGTCCAATTGGATAGAACTAAGGTCCAGGTTTTAGGAGAAATCAACTGAGTTACTATTAGGTTATCAACTGATCCAAGATTGGTTCAGAGAATTGATATTTTAGTCGCTAATATACCTTAATTCTATGGTTTGATTTTGAGTAGAGACTAGTCTGAGAAATTTCATGGTTATATTTCTACCGATTGGTCTCATATGTGGCTACCTTATAAAGGAAAGCCAAATCAAATAAAGATTGATCGAGAGAAACATATGACCCATATTGTTACTGAATTCGAACAAGAAAATCAACCAATAGCATTCAATAACAACATTTTGGGGAATTGTAGGAATTTACAGGGTAAGTTCCTCAGACAGAACACCAAAAGGACACCGCTCACAAACAGATCACAGATCAATACCCCAGTATTTTGACGTGGTTAAAACCCTCAGAGAGGGAAACAGTCCACGGCCTGCGCCAACGTGGCTACTACAGGCAATTTATTAATAAAAGAATGAAAATTTACATAAGCTTCTCTCATGCACGGTTAACCTACAAATGACCCTCCATGCCCTTTAAATAGAATTCATGGACCAATCGGGTGTCAAGCCACGGATCAAGTGTCGGTAATACCGAGGAGAGAATGAACCGTCGGATCACTACATATCGTGACCGTCGGATTGTAAGTTACAAAATGTACAACGGTAAAGAAACACACTTTACCTAACTCTATACCTAACTCTATACTAGACCAAGTTGAACTTAACTATTCCTATGTGTCGGAATATCCTAACATCCCCCCTTAAGAACAACTTGGGATAGGATTGAAGGATTTACAAATATGACACAATAGGAGAAGGAAGGAGGCACTAGAGCCTATCCCCCCTTAGTGACAACTTCCTGAACTCCAAGCATATATCGAAGTTTTGTGAACTTCGCCTCTGTGAGAGCCTTTGTGAAGATGTCTGCAACCTGATCATCTGTTGAACAATATTGCACTTCAAGAACATGGTCATGAATGAGTTTTCTGATGAAGTTCATGTGTAGTTCAATGTGTTTGCTGTGCTGATGGTGGACTGGATCTTTGCATAGCTGAATGTCACTTTGATTATCACACCAAAGTGTGGTTGGATGCTACTGCTCAAAGCCAAATTCTGATAGGATCTGACGAAGCCACAAGGCTTCCTTACTAGCTTCCACGGCACCACGATATTCTACTTCTGCTGACAAAAGAGAAATGGCAGCATGTTTCTTACAAGCCCATGTAATAGGTCCTGAACCAAGAGTGAAGACATAATCGGCAGTAGACTTCCGATCATCAGGGTCACCAGCCCAATCAGAATCAGTGAAACCAACTAATAGAGGAGCCGCTTTGGCACTGTAATGAATCCCAAACTGTACTGTACCTCGAACATAACGAAGTATTCTTTTAGCTGCTTTCCAATGACTTTCACGGGGGTTTTGCATAAAACGAGCAACAAGGCCAACGGCAAAGGAAAGGTCAGACGAGTATGGGTTAAATACAAGAGTTTTCCTACAAGTTGACGGTATAAGGTAGCATCAACTTCAGGAGAAGTACAAGAGACTGAAAGTTTGACTCCAGACTGAAAGGGAGAAGGGGCTGGCTTACATTCTTCCATGTGAAAATGACGAAGAATATCACAAGCATACTTGGACTGGGAAAGGGAAATACCCTCCTTGGATTGCAAGACTTGAAGACCGAGAAAATAGTGTAAGTGTCCTAAGTCTGTCATTTCAAATTTCTTTTTAAGGCTGGACTTCACATGGTTTATAAGTTGGGATCACTACCAGTAAGAATAAGATCATCAACATAAAGAACAAGGATGATAAGAGAGTTGCCCACTTTCTTGGTGTAGACAGTATTGTCAGAATAACACCTAGAAAAGCCAGATTCTAAAAGAAAGCTATCCATTTTGGCATACCAAGCCCGAGGAGCTTGCTTGAGACCATAAAGAGATTTCTTAAGTCGACATACAAGGCTGGAGTCTGTTTGGATGAAACCAATGGGTTGTTCCATATAGATTTCTTCATGCAAGTCCCCATGCAAGAAGGCAGATTTAACATCCATCTGATGGACTTCCCATTTTAAAGAGGCAGCAAGGGAAAGAACAAGGCGGATAGAGTTCATTTTGGCAACAGGGGAGAAGGTTTCAGTGTAGTCAATGTCTTCAACCTGTGAAAAGCCCTTAGCAACAAGACGAGCTTTATGTTTATCAACTTTCCCATCTGGTCCATACTTGGTTCTGTAAACCCATTTACATCTAACAAGTTTGCGTCCCTTTGGTAGAGGAACAAGATCCCATGTATCATTTGCCAACAATGAATGATATTCTTCATTCATAGCTGCTTCCCAATGTGGATGGCCTGAAGCTTCTGCAAAAGTGTCAGGATCATGATTTACTGGAGCTTGAGCCAGTAAAGAAGAGGCTCTTTCAAACTAAGAACGTGTACGTCGTTGATCTGTAGGGTCACCGGCAAGATCACCTGTTGCATCCCGTGTAGCACGGACCCATCTTGGAAGTTGAGGATCCTAAGAAGGTGGGGGAGGATTGTCATCCTCACTTTTGTCATCTGAAGAAGAAATGTTTTCAAAAGTAGAAGAGATAGGAAGAGGTGGCACATCCGCCGGACTAGGCTCGCAAGCCGATTTATTTTCATCAAATTTTACATCTCTTCTAATGATA
>APFE030186930.1:262485-273965 GCA_000404065.3 Pinus taeda | reverse complement strand
ATATATAAAGACTGGACCTATATTCTGAATTTTAATGAAGAATAATTTGATGAGATATGCGCTATTGCTTTTTGTGAGAGTATTTCTAAGTTGGAAGACGGGATTTGAATGCGATTGATATCGGAAGGGATTCAAATTACATATGGTACTATTATCTATGTCTTTGCTCCATTGTTTTATATGAATCGGCGTTTATTCAATCTTGTTATCATTTGATATATGTATGTGTTTTAACAGAATTCCTTTTACTTATCACTATTGAATGTTTAAGGAATGGTATTCTTTCAATCATATTTATGTCAATGGTATATGAAGAATAGTGTAATAATGTGTTAATTATTACTTTGTTCAACTACTTGAAAAAAGTAATTATCATATGAATGAATGTTTTTATTTATAAGTGGAGTAATCTATATGCCTATTTGTAAATAAGAATTATCAAAAGTTGCACTAAAGTCGAAATTTCTCGGGATAAATTAGTTGTTTATGATTCAGCATTTTAGAATAAATCATCCATCATTATCGTTATATAATAGAAAATCAATCATTTATCCATCCTATTTACAAACCATTTGGAAACTGGTCTCATTATATCCAGTCGGAGCCACCACACCAAACAGAAAAGGAGTTGCATTTAAGGTGCGAACCGGGTGGTTTTCCCCGATGTTGATGCAATGATTCTCAAGGAATCAACAGGTTCCTATTTCTTTAGGTGCAAAGTTATCTGTTGAACAATTTCCCAATACACAAGAAAAGAAAGAGGACATGTCCCGTGTTCCATATGCAATTGCATTCGGTAGCCTAATGTATGCAATGGTCTATACTAGACCAGACATTGCAAATGCAATGGGAGTTTTGAGCAGGTTTATGTCAAAACCAGGGAAGGAGCATTGGACAACAGTGAAGTAGGTTTTTAGGTATTTGTGTGGTATTAGTGATTATGGTTTGTGCTATCAAGGAAGACCGGGATTGGAAAAAGTTTTGGACATTCGTGGCTTTGTTGATGCAGATTGGGCTGGAGATATGGATCAGAGAATATCTACGAGTGGGTATGTGTTTAACCTATTTGGAGGTGCAGTCAGTTAAATGAGTAGGAGACAGCCTGTAGTGGCACTTTCAACTACAGAGGAAGAATACATGGCAGCCACTCATGCAAGCAAGGAAGCAGTTTGATTGTAGAGATTGTGTTCAATTATGGGGTTAGTACATTGAGCTATAAGGATAGACTGTGACAACCAAAGTGCAATTTTCTTGGCAAAGAACCCTTCTTATCATTCAAAGACAAAGCATATTGATGTTCAGTATCACTTTGTGAGGGATATGGTTGAGTACAAAAAGGTGTTGTTGGTAAAGGTTGACACTTTGAAGAATACTGCAAATGTATTGACAGAATCCCTTGGTGTAGAGAAACAATGGGCGTTGTAGGTCTAGATCAATGACTAAGCTCTCATGTGGCCAATTATGGAAAGAAAATACCGAGTGGAAGAATGTTGGGTTGTGTTATATTTTTTCCACGACTACCCCATGTAGGGGGGCAACAGCCCCCCTGTATGGGGTCCTGGGTAGCACAGCATGAATTTATTTTTGTACCCTACATTAGGTGGGCAGACCTGCCTATGGTTTTGTGCATGGATTTCACACATGGTTTTGGGCATGATGGTTTTCTGTCCATGGTATTTTGTAGATCCGGTCAAGGGAAATACGATTATGTTCTAATCCAGGGTTAATGGAATGGGGTTTATGGATGCTTCAGCATGTATATATATGCATTGTAACATTGAAAGGAATATAATGAAAAATCAATCAGGTAGTCTCGATTTTGGGATCCAGGGGAAAATCTCGATGTATATATGTTTTATGTTTTATGTTCTCGCCATTATTTATTTTCTTCTTTTAAGAATTTGTTTGCAGGTAATTTCTGTACAGTGTTAAAACCTACACAATAGTGGCACTAGAAGCAGGACTAGATGACAAGATGATCCTATTCTATCTAGTTTGAATCTATTATCTAAAATTTATCATACATAAATCTTACCCCCGAGGTGTTTTTCTAATTTTTCCCTTTATAAATTTTCAATCCCCGATGAGCCTCTCGATCAATTGTTCTAGTTAAATTTTCATGGTGAGGATGGAACATCCATAACCGAGAACATTTCTAATTTTCTTAAATTTTGTGAATCTTACGAAATCAATGATGAAGAGTTTTCTTGTGTTCTTTTCTTCCTCACCCTTGAAGGTCATGCTAATCGATGGTGCCATACCTTTCCACTTTCTTCCATCCATTCCCTTCATCATTTCCTCAGGGAGCTTCATCAATTATCGAGATGTTTGTAAAATAATTAATCTCCTAAGAATGAAGCCTAATGAATCAGTTGAGGATTTTTCTGATCAATTCCTTCACCTTTATTGTGAAATTTCTAAAGAAGGAATGAATCAAGAATTCTTGAAACAAGAGTTTGAGATCTTGGTTCTTATCTCTTTACATGGTGAACCTCAACCCCCTAATTTTCCTACTTCCCCAACTCTTGTGAATCATGAAACACCTCTCATTTTAGAGGAGGAATTTACAACTCCTTTTGTTCTTTGTCCTCCTCCTTTTCTAATTACGATGGGGGTGCCTCTCTGTGATGGTAACAAAGTTGAAAAATCCAAAAATCAAATTCCTAATCCATCTTCTCATTCTTATTTCATTTCTCATGACTCAAATTCAAAGGAGGAAATCCCATAATGGCTCATGAAGCCCATGGGGAAGACTAACTTCCCCTTTCTACAACATGTTGTTATCATTCATAACTCTAGCCTCCAATATGATATACATTTCTATGATCCTCTTGCATCTACATGCCATGACTCTTTGTATTATGATCCCCCCGATCAATCTACTCCACCAACTAGTCTTTCACACTCTCCTGATTTTCACGTTGTTGGTTCAACTGTGATAAGGTACAAGGCAGACACTTTACACAGGCAGAGGAGAAGGAAGGTGAAGATGCTCTCAATATTTCTTATTTTTGTCAAGATCCTCTGTTTCAAGATGATGCACTTCCATTCTTGCATGATTTTCAATATGTTAATCTAGGTAGTGAATAAAATGAAATCAACTCTTTCAGTCAATTTGTAGCCTTGGGAAACAATAATTCCCATGATGATGACTGTGATCATGAATTCCCAGGTAGATTATCTAATTTTTTGGATCCCCCAAAACATATTGATCTGACCAAATTAGGTATGGAATCTAATCCAACCAAAGAAAATGTTTGTATCGAAACTTCCTCTTCATCTAACAACCCCTTATGCTCTACCGTTTGTGATTTACCTACTTTCTATAGAGATACTCCATGCTCTTCAAGTTCTTCATCTGATGAGTTAACTTTTCAATTAACACAAGGTGGTGAGATGATCCATGATGAAAATGAACACAATCAAATCATTGAGTACTCTTCCCATCCCTCATCATCTTTTCTCTTGCATGAAGACAACTCTCCAAACTAGATTTCTCATCACATTTTAACGTTTCATACATCTTTAGATTTGCGATCATAAGAATCTTTTAACTTGAGTAATTTGGTTGTTGAAGTTGACAAATATGATCAATTCAGTGACAAATATGGTTTCCAACTGGTTAATAGTGATCTCATCAAGACCAGTGAAAGAAATTATCCTCACACTATGTGCGATCTGGTTCAATCTTCAGGATGCGATTTTAAAATTTTGGAAAGTTTTGGGACTTTCCAGGGAGTCGGGGCACTTCAACCTTTGTTAATGGTTATATCGGGATATTGCAACTTTGGTAAGACCCTGACTTAAGATAGATCTAGTTTTCTTCACAAAAATCTTCTTTCTACATGATTTGACTCGATGTAAATTATTTCTTGAAATATATTGAGGCATTTTTTTTCCAGAGAAAAAATTGAACTTTCTATTAAGGCAATAAAAATTTACATGGTATATGCATTGAAGCATTCGATATATTGTATGTTCATCACAAACATAGAGTGTTGTTAAAATTGGAAACTAGGGCCAAACTCCATGTGGGTCACCTCATTTATGTCAGCTGATATTTTTCCTAGATTCCTCTTGTCGAGAGGTGTAGGATTGATCTAAATATCATCTGATTCCAACAAGTATTTATGGAGATATGAATTTATTTGTATTTATTTAACAAATTGTCAAGATCGACCAACAGTTAAATGTGTGGCAAACATGTCCAGTGAATCACATAAATGCAAGAGAGGCTGATTCATTTTCTCATCATCTCATCTCACTCATTCTAATCTCTCTCTCCTTAGCTTTGGGTTATACAAGGAGCAGCTCACACATGGGAAGGAAGACGCATTAGGGAAAGGAGGACATTTAAAGGAGGATGCAAAAATTGCTGAAGGCCTCTTTGACCTGTGTTGACCAAGCGTTGACTCATCAAGGGTGTGGTTTTGGAGTGGCTGCCTCTCCTAGGCAGGGCATAGATTTTGCCACAAAAATCAAGGTAATCCGTCCACAGGTTTGACCAGCGTTGACTGCCCTAGTTTTGGGCAGAAGGTTGACTTTAGTCAACAACAGTTTGACTGTGTTTTTGGGGTTGTTCAAGGGTTGTTTCTTCAGGTTGTTCAAGGGATAGTTGACCGGAAATTGACCAAGCATATTTCAAGTCAATTTCAACTCATTTGACGAAGTTTGACTTTGCTAATCTAGGGTTTGCTACTGCTGATATAAAATTACATAATTCTGATTTTGTATTATTTCTCTCTATTGAACTATTGAAGATAAAAGAAGATTTGATCAAAGGGTTTCCCCGCATTTGGATTTGTCCCTGGCTAGGTGCCACATCTTGTGTCTCTTGTCTCGACTTGTTTTCTATTGATTGTTTAATGTTCTATCTGCACTTTACTTAATGTATATGTGATTGCTAATTTGTGACTAATAAGAAGAAAATAAGTAAATTGCTCTAAGCATAGAACATACCATAATTTAACATGGTATCAGAGCTGAGGTCAAGACAAAGCCCAAGCAAGAGCAACATCAAGAGCAATCACCGAAGAGAAGGTTGGCAAGGTTATCCTTAAATTTCATGGGGTCCTCAACACTCTTCCCTGCCGAAGACAAGCTCCGTGAGAAGTCTGACTATCACGGATGGAAGATGTCTCTCGATCTCACTTTAGAAGATCAAAAAATGTTGGACCATGTGAGAGGCAATGTTATTGCGCCTCCATCAAATGCATCTGCTGCTACCAAAAGAAAGTGATCCAAGGGAGAAGTCAAAGCAAGGAAGATCATCTAGGACTCTATCGATAAGCACCTAGAGGCCTATGTTTCTGAACTAACAACCTCCAAGGAAATCTATGATAGACTGGTGAGTTTATTTAAAGTTAATGATGCAAACCAAGTTCTGTTCCTTAGAAATAAGCTGAAGGAAATTAAGAAGGGCAAAGATGAGAGTATGCAAGCATATTTCTTAAGGATCACCAAGATCAAGAATGATCTCCTATCTATTGGGGAAGTAGTTCCTGACAGGGAAATGACTATCACAACTCTTGGAGGACTGCCACCTAAATTGTATATATTCAGGACTACTCTTCTCAACAACAATGTCATCCCAAGATTTGAGGAATTAATGGCTAGTTATATTCAAGAAGAGGACAACCCTTCAAGAAGGCAAGAACTCTAGGTATGAATCTAAAATTGTTAACAATAAGAAAGATGAGTATTGTCTACCAACGGCCCTCTCTACTACTGCTCCCCCGGACACGTTGGGAAATTGGCTTATTGATAGTGGTGCCTCAAGGCACTTCACTAGTTTCAAAGAAGCTCTCTCTAATCTGATAGAGAAGGAGACCAACCTGGAAATTGTTCTTGGGGACAACGCAAAATATCCCACGAAAGGCGTAGGGAATCTCACTCTTCAATTGAATCAGCATAATACAATCCATTTGCAAGAAGTCCTATATGTACCTAATCTCAAAAAGAACTTGGTGTCCGTTTTGGAAATGGAAGACAAAGGCTACAAGGTAACCTTCATCGATGGCAAGGTACGTATATGGAAAAAGAATTTTAAAGAAGCTTTCACTCTTGGGTTTCGAGTCGATTCATTATATCAGGACGGAGGAAATCCACTGGGTGTCATGTCTTGTGACACATCACTTCAGTCTGAACTATGGCATCAGAGGTTTTCTCACCTTCATTATAAAGCTCTACCCATTACAAGACAAATGGTGATAGAGATTCCCGAGTTTCGAGTAGAGAAAGAAGGTGTATGTCCAAGATGTGCCGAAGGAAAACTCAAAAGGGGACCATTCCCCTCAAGCCAAAGCAAGACCTCTGATATATTGCAGTTGGTTCACTCAGACATATCTAGTATGATGTCTGTGAACTCTTTAGAAGGATATTTATATTACCTCCCTTTTACAGATGATTATTCTCACAAGACTTAGATATACATCTTGAAAAAGAAGGATGAAGTGTTCACTTGGTTTCGTCACTTCAAAGCCTTGATTAGGACAAGGAGGACGCTGAAAGGAGGATGCAGAAATTGCCTTGATTAGGGCAAGGAGGACGTTGAAATTGTTGAAGGTGTCTTTGACCTGCGTTGACCAAGTGTTGACTCATTAAGGGTGCGGTTTTGGTGTGGCTGCCTCTCCTAGGTAGGCCACATATTTTGGCACAAAAATTGAGGCAATCCGTCAACAGGTTTGACCAGCGTTGACTGCCCTAGTTTTGCAGCAGGTTGACTTCAATCAACAATAGTTTGACTATGTTTTTGGGGTTGTTAAAGGGTTATTTCTTCAGGCTGTTCGAGGGCTAGTTGACCAGAAATTGGCCAAGCATATTGCAAGTCAATTTCAACCCGTTTGATCAAGTTTGACTTTGTTGATCTAAGGTTTGCTGCTGCTGATATAAAATTACAGAATTCTAATTTTGTACTATT
This sequence comes from Pinus taeda, assembly GCA_000404065.3. Taxonomy (NCBI): domain Eukaryota; kingdom Viridiplantae; phylum Streptophyta; class Pinopsida; order Pinales; family Pinaceae; genus Pinus; species Pinus taeda. Next base: position 267,046 of record APFE030186930.1, on the reverse strand, counting down.
TCTCTCTGCTGAACTATTGAAGATAAAAGAAGATTTGATCAAAGGGTTTCCCCGCATTAAGGTTTGTCCCTGGCTAGCCACCACATCTTGTGTCTCTTGTCTCAGCTTGTTTTTTATTTATCGTTTAATGTTTTATCTGCACTTTACTTAATGTATATTTGATTGCTAATATGTGGCTAATAAGAAGAAAAGAAGTAAACTGCTTTAGGCATAGAACATACCATAATTAACAAGTGTAAATTTGGGTTGATAAGTAAAAGATAATACTTCTCCCACCCCAATGTATGCAAAAAAGCATTGATTCTAGTTCCCAGATATCCTCATATGTGAGGAAAACAACCCAAACAGAAATCGAAATAGTTACTTTCATGTTGCAAAATATTAAAACCATAATATAGCACTAAGATTAATAATTGTTTCTAAAAATCCCTGTTTACATCTCGATAAAAAACTGAGCATAATTTTATACTGAAAACCATAAAAAAAAGACAAAAAGCAACCGTAAATAGAGATTCAAAGCGCAAACAGTGGCTGATCCAAGACACAGATCATATCTATGTCTGTTTCTTTTATGAAAAATATATTTGGCATTGTGGATATGATTTCTTGAATTTTCAAGTTCCGATTTCTGATCAGATTCAAGATGTTGTATCTTCATGTAAGTCTCCTATATCAAAATCAGGTTCTTAATGCGTGTCTCTCATAGAATCATCGAATTACAAAGTTTATTATCATAAAGATTATATTTGGCCAAAGGATTCATACCTATCACCCTCTTTTGAAACAATCAATTCCTCATCCTTCTTGTAAATATTTTGATGCTAATTTTTTCTTCATCGCACCTGAAATCCTCTTGAGTGTTAGTGGGTGCATGGATTATTTGATGAATCGTATTCTCCTTCACTTGTTTTACCCTGACTCGTTTCATGTGTTTGTTATAATAGCATTCATTTTCACTTCTCTTGGTGATTATGATGCTAGTACAGTGTGCAACCAATCACAAGAAAACGGTTTGTTACACTCATCACATGAGGAAGACGATTCTACTATGTAGCACGTTTCTGAAACTATTCCAATTGATTTACCTTTATTAATTACAAGGGGATTTTATGCTTTAATAAACTCATATGATCAGTATTCTATCTTTGATGTTTGTCATTTGTTTTGTCATTTTCCCACCAATATATCCACTGACGGTTGTTTTATATCCTTCGATCTTCATGATCTAACTTCTCACCATTCGGTTTTTTTTTTTCGAGCAGTTGAGGCACTTCAGCCTTCATTGATGGTTATGTCAGGTCCTTACTATCTCGACATAACTGCTGAATATGATCAAATCTATTCCCCCCCCCCCCCCCCCCCCAACAAGATTCTCATTATCATCCCATGCCTCTAATTGAAAATTCATTTTCTCAAAATTTTCGGGGTTTTCAAGAGGATCATCATGAATTTTATGATCCAATCACTGAATGGTTGGAGAAATCTTTCCCAACGAGATCCATTGCAATAAACAAATTTCAGCCTTTTCTCATGCTTGCTAAGTAGGATGACACAGAAGAAGGCGCATTCGCAAAAAGTATTCGAGGTTTGTATCATTATGGTTTCTGTCGAAAAGGTAAGAATATGAATTGGATAAAAGTAGCAATTGTGACACATATTTCTTCCCACAGGCAAGACCTTCCTTTTGTTGTGCAAGTTATTCAATCTCTCATCTTTTCTCTTGCGCACTACTTTATATATGTTTTAATCGATAGTATCCTTGTGATTGCAGGTCAGAAATGATTACGATGCCTTCATTGGAAATTTCATTATACGCGACCCCAACCTATAAGCTACTAGGTTAGGAGTATTATTATCTTCATCTTAGTTTTCCTTCTCTTGCACCTATCCTGTGTTCTTATCTTTAGTTTCTCTTGTCTTTTCTTACATTTCTCTTGCATTATGCTTTGGTTTAGCTTCTTTTGCTTATCCTCTAGTTTTTTTTCCTTGTTGTGTGTTGTCATTCCTTTCGTTTTGTTTCTTTTGTTTTTGTTCCTTGTTTTTTGTCTCCTTGTGTTTTCATTATGTGAATAAGTATTGTGCATGAACATGTTGTGGCTTCTAAGTATGTGTGTGGAGGAACTATAAAGAATCTTGTGACACTTCAACATTTGGCTAGACTTCTGTCTATCTTCCTTGTGGTGGTTGCATCTTTTGGCCGATGAAGTTCCGACGGAAAATACGATCCATCTGTAAGGAGAGGTTTGGTTCAACCATAAACCCATGTCTAGTCCAGAAACCTCATTCCTACACTTGGTCTTTATGTTTGGTGTCTTCAATATTATCCAACTAGTAGGAACATAGAAGGGAAATTCTAAATGAGAAAACCTAAATCAGAGGCCTCTATATGCTTCTTTGAAGGAACAACCTCTTCTACTCTTAAGTTGAGATCCTTCTTCCACCCTCAAATAAATAAGTGTTGATGCACAATTTTCTTTAAAATAAATAAATAAATGCAAATGAAGAGAGAGGATCCATGCACAGAGAGGTGAAGCAAGCAACTCCGTTGGGGTACTTTCCAGGCTCACTGGTAGATAAGCAATGCTTTTGTTCCTACGTGACTCCGTCAGGGTACTGTCTAGGCCTGCTGGCAGTGAAGCAACACCGGAGATGAAAGATCATACTCTAAAAATCTTAAGCTCACGAGCTACACTACCCTTCCTGACTCGAAACATTGTTATTAGGTTGAATCTTTTGTTATGTTCAACCGAGAATGTATAAGGGGGGGCATGTCTATTCGTGGGGTAAGTAGGAAGGCCAAATTAATTTGCATGATGATTCAATGCTCCTTGAAGAACCGAGGACCTGCATAGAAGAAGTTAACCAAGACAAAGAAGCTGGAGTTCAACCAGTGTGCCACCAAGTGTTGTAGTTGCTGCAACACCCTCCAAAATTTTGGCTTACACTCAATTTCAGAGCCTTGGTCTTTTACATTGTTGTCGCAAAAATTAGAGCTTATTTCATGAAATCTCTTGCAATGTTTTGTTCCCTTCTACATGTTAGGTTAACTGTCGTCTTTTCGCATGTTTGGATGTCATACAATGTTTGCAAGCCTATTCTGATGGTTTCAAAGGTCTATCTTTGTGTATATGATTTTTTCTAACTATGTAAACATATGTCGTACCCATACACAAAGTTGTGAGCATTATCGCACAAGTGTCGTCATGGTCGTCCCAAAGTCTAGTTGCGTGATGATCAACATCAGGTTCCATGCAAGTTTCAGGTGGGCAACAAAGTCTAGTTGCATCTGTAGAAAGAACACCTTCCAAGAGCCCATCGAAAGCTCAAACCACTCTGATATGGTTGTTACAACATTACCACAGTTGTGGGAAACAATGCTTTGGAGCAAAACATTCCCCCATTCCTTGGCTTGCACCGAGTTTTCAATGTGGACCACCCTTGACCATGCTTCCCGCCATTACTAGACACATCAGAGATTACAAAACGACTCACCAGGGACCAATTTTAGCAGAAGTTTCCCTATTTCATGGAGGCACTCAACGCAATGGGGACCATTCCTTCCTAAGGGGGGAGGAATGATCCAGGTGGATGTTGGTGGCCACCCACCTATCCCACCTATGCCCCCACAACTATCACTTTCAATTTTTCAGTTTCCTTATTTGTAGCACAATTTAATATTTTTGTCAGTTTTTCGGGTCCTGAACTTCCGGAGTCGTTTTGAGGCCCTAAGCGACATTGTTTTGTAAAATTGGGACCATCATGGTACATAGTCCATTGTTGGTCATTCAAAAGTTGTAGTCCTCGGGTAGATCTTTCTAATGAGGTATTGTGTGTGTCAAACGAAGATCATATGCCAAAGTTACGACCCCGAGAAGTTGATGTACCAATTTACCCAAATGGGGCCCATAGTTTGGCGCTTCATCTCCTAGGGTTAGGTTTTTGGATGTTTAGGGTTTTACATTATTTCTCAATAATAAATAGGCCTTTGAGCCTCATTATAACACAGTTCAGAGGCATGTAGCGCCACATCTCTTCTCAAAGATAAGCTACCATCGCTCGAGCTAGTTTATTTCCATTTCTATTTGTAAGCATATTTCAGTATTTTACATTAATGAAATAAAGTATTATTTTTTCTACATCTTTGTATTTATGGTTATCTTTGTAATTTGTTGTGTTCCGGTTTAAATCAAGATCATATTACCTATCACTTAGAGGCTCACTTTGCCCCCCTCTCTGCAGTAGAAGGACCTCAACACAATTGCAACTCAACACTTACCAGGCACACCTTCTTCCTTTTCTAAGATACCATTGCATCCCTCTCTCTTGCTAATAGTTGTTGAGATTGCAACAAGATGATGGAGCTTAGTGAAAAGAGTCGCCTTCACTAAGTGGGCCTGCAGGCTATTTTTAGCGCAAGTCTATTTTTAGACTATGTCTATTTTTAGACATATGGATCATGTCTATGGATTGCAGGTTGCTGTTTATGGATGATTGATCAAGTTGGAAAAATAGATGGACTTCTATTTTTGATGAAAGTGTGAGTGATCAACTGTGAGTGATC